>JABYQR010000217.1:0-79215 GCA_022592445.1 Cytidiella melzeri | reverse complement strand
TGCCAACCCCTGCTCTGATCAGCTCTAGGAGCGTCGGGCAAGAGGGTGATTCAAGTTGTGCGCATCAAGGCAAAGCCTAGACACGACTACCACTTAGAGCCTATGGTCCGGCTACCTCTATTTCTAGAGGATTTGTAGAGGGGCCCACGCACAGGCACAAGACCTGGAAGAAAGGGAAAGAAACCTCCAGCACGTCCAGAGACGTGAGGGAGTAGGGGCAGTCTTATCCAAATGTAACAGTTAAGGTTACACTCACCAGATAGTTGTTAAACTTGAAGGGGAGATAGTGAGATAGAGAGTAGAGTGTTGGTGAGAGTGAGTACTGGGGAGTACGAAGTAGTCCTTGATCAACAGAGTGGATAAGACTGAGGGTATATGCCCTCAGGAGTGCCTCTATATATACATGAAGGGGAGGACCCCAGGTACTACCTTAAGACCCCTAATACCTACATGAGTAAGCGAAGTAATCTACCTTACTAAGCATGCCCTATGCCCTAGTGGTGCCACTTCAATAATCAACCAATAGCAATTGTCCCCATGACCTGACCCCATGACCCAGCTCCAAGGCTAGACTTGTTCTAGCTTGTTCTAAGACAAGGCTAGACTTTTCCAGAAGGTTCTAAGAACTATGACATCATCTAATGGAATGTTCTATACTATGACATCATAGTTCCAGCATGTTCCACAATGTTCCAGAGAGTTCTATCATGTGATACACAGATAAGGAAAGGAGCGCATCAGCGCATCAGAGACAGAAGGCGCATCAGCGCATCAATTGATAGGCACTGAGAATAAGCGCCGGAATAGGCGCCTGATAAGCGCCAGATAAGCGCTGGATAAGCGCCTAAATAGACGCCGGATAAGCGCTGGATAAGCGCCTAAATAGACGCCGGATAAGCGCTGGATAAGCGCTTGACAAGCGCTTAAATATTCCCAATAATACCGTTGCCTGGTAAGGCAAGTCTTGTAGAAACATTGAAAATCTGTGACAGAGTAATTTTGTTGCCAATGTGCCTGTATTACAAGACCTACATGATAACTCAGTGGGTCACGCAGTCACAGAGTTGCCAGGCCAATGGAAATGCATGTGTGTCATGCTGATGACCTGAAAAACCCACTCTTCCATTTGAACTCCGACAAAAGTGGTTTTCTCAGGTCAAAAGGCTTACTACATGAGCTGCAGATGTGAGAGGTCACCAGTTTGAACTCTGCCACGTGCATTCTTTTTGCCCTGACTGCTATGTGAAGTAGGCTTTGTTATAATCATTACACACATCCATGAATGTGATTTATGGGACTAACAAACTGCTCATACTTATATGCTTTACAAGTTTGTAATAAAAGGGATCAGCTGAGTTTGAATCTGATTCTGAGAAGCCTTCTACAGTAAATTGGCCATAACTTCCGCAATTTTTAAAGCCGGTCGAATGTATTCAACACGTCTAGAGGCAGGGATGGATGCGCAGTCGTAATCCCACTTGCCGTCGTAAGGACCTAAGACACACGAGCGAAGCGAGTTAATCCAGGTGCGAAAGAGAAAGAGCACGATTGCATAATGACTGTACCTAAGACACACGAGTGAAGCGAGTTAACTATAGGTACAGGCTGTGAGCATATTGCATATGTGAGGGACAACGAAGAATACTCACTCCAGGTGCGAAAGAGAAAGAGCACGATGGAGTGTCAGGAGCGGGGGCGAAGGTATATAAGACAGAGCCCTCAGGCGACCCAAAAAGGAAAATCTGTGATACAGATGTGTCCGCGTGAAGAAAGAACAATAGAGCGACCATATACGGAAAACAAAAGAGAGTCCGGTAACTACTAGTCCGTGAGCCGGAGCTGAAAAGCCATTACTCCCCCTCAGCGAGGTGAAACTGGACGAGCCCTAAGGACTCAGAGTGACGAATGTGAGCTTCAGCCGGTAAAGACTTGGTGAAGATGTCAGCGGGGTTGTCAACTCCAGGGATTCGAACCAATTCGACAAGGCCTTCGGTGACGCATTTGTGAACAGCGTGCGCAGTGACGCGAGTATGTTTTGAGCGATGCTTCACGTGGGTGGACTTGGAAGCGTCTACAGCACTCTTGTTGTCGCAAAAAAGGACGACAGGTAGAGGAAGAGGTTGCTCAATTTGATCAGTGAGAATCTTCAACCACTTGAGTTGCTCGCAAGCTTCGTGAGCCGCAAAGTATTCTGAGTCGAAGGTAGACTTCGCCACAGAACGTTGTTTGCGCGAGGACCAGCAGACAGCGCCATAGCCAAGGAAATAAACCCAGCCAGAGGTGGAGAGCGAGTCGTCTAAGTCGCCGGCAAAGTCGGCGTCGGTGTAACCGACAAGATCGTCAACGCCTTTGTCATTATGGCCTAGACAAAGTCGGAGACTTGAGGTACCGCGAAGGTAGCGAAGGACATGATATGCAGCGCGGAGATGCAGCTGCGAGGGGTTGGACTGGTATTGACAGAGCTTCGCAACGGCGTACAAGATGTCAGGTCGAGTTCCAAGGGAGGCGTACATGAGTGAGCCAAGTACGCTGCGGTAGGTGTGGATAAGTGCTGGGTTGCACTGTTCCTTGGGATTTTCGTTGTGTACCAACTGGATACCGGTTGGAAGCGGTGTGGAAGCAGGATTGGAGTCCTCATGCTGGAAGCGTTTGAGAACGGAATTTATGTAGACCTCTTGATCAAGGTAAATGAGACGACTCCCCCTATCCCGAGTGATACGGATACCGAGATAGTGCTTGAGCTCGCCTAAGTCTTTGAGATCGAAATGGCGACGAAGAGCGTCCTTGGTCTCCTTGATGAGGGTGAGACTGTTCCCCATAATAGTGAGATCGTCGACGTAGCAAACAATAATTTGGAGGGCTCCCCCTCGTCGACGAGTGAAAATGGCGACATCACCTGTGTTGTAACAGACGAAGCCGAGTTCTTCGAGGCATGCCTTGAGCGTGAGGAACCATTGGCGTCCTGCTTGCTTTAGGCCATAGATTGCCTTATGAAGGCGGCATACTTTGCCTTCATCCAGTACAAACCCTTCAGGTTGCTCCATGTAAACCTCCTCGTCCAAAGATCCGTTCAGATAGGCTTGTTGGAAGTCAATCTGGTGAATTTCCCAGTCCAGAATAGCTGCCAAGGCGACGAGGTATCGCCAAGACTCCAGACGGGCGACGGGAGCGAAGGTGTCTGTGAAATCAATGCCTTGAACTTGCTCAAAACCCTTGGCTACCAGACGTGCCTTATAACGATCAACATTACCGTCCTTGTCGAGTTTGAGTTTGTAAACCCATTTGCTCTTAATCGCCTTGCGACCAGGGGGCAAATCGACTAGTTTCCATGTTCCAGTGTCCTGGAGACCTTTGATTTCGGCCTCCATAGCTGCACGCCAGTCATCTCGATCCGGTGAACCCATAGCCTGCTGATAGGTACGAGGCTCCCCTTGAGGCGTAACTGCCGCTGCCAGCATGACGACTTGCTCGTCAGATAGGACAGCGCCGGCGTCAGCTTTCGCTTTGCCTTTGCCTTTGTAGGGGACCTTGTTACCGCGAGCCCGAGTCGTCTCCTCAATCTCTTGTTCAGTAGCAGCCCACATAGACTGGAGACGCTTCGCATCACGAGGTACAACAGTGCGTTGTGAACGACGTGTAACACCAGCATGAGCTGGGTTGGAAAATGGAAGGTAGTCATGTGGAGAAGCGGCCGGAAGACGATTGGGATTTGGCTCGAGTTTGGGAGAAGGTACGACAGGAGGGCCTTTCCGTTTGGAAGGCGAGAGTGGCATGGATGAAGAGCTAGGCTCTGGTTCAGCAGATGTGGACGAACTAGGAATAGGAGTAGAGGGATGCGGTATCCGTGAAGGCGTAGGAGCCGACGTGGATGTTGCATCAAGAGGAGGTGGTTGTTGAGTTGAGGGCACTTGTGACGTGGTAGTAGCCGGCTGTGAAGAGGGCGTTAAAGGGAGTGAGAGTTCAAGATCGTACGTGGTCGGCGGAGAGGTTGGAATGCTCGAAGTTGGTTGAGTAGGAGGTGAAGGACGGTTAGGAAAGATCAGTTCGTCGAATACAACGTCAGTACTCGAGACGATCCTATGAGTATGTTTGTCCCATAAGCGGTAACCTTTAGAACCCGCTTCATACCCAACATGCACAAGAGGCTGAGCGTGAGCATCGAGCTTCCTGCGATGATCCTTGTGAATGTGGCGATAGGCTAGGCAACCAAAAACACGGAAGTATGAAACATCCGGCTTGGAGCCAGTGATAATCTCAAATGGTGTCCTCCAATCCAGAGACCGTTTGGGTGCTCGGTTGCGCACATGTACAGCGGTTTTCACGGCTTCTTCCCAGAATCCTTTGGACATCCCGGCGGCGTAAAGCATAGAGAGCGCAGCCTCCATGATGGTGCGGTTGAAACGCTCAGCCTTGCCGTTTTGTGGTGGTGTATCCGGGGTGGTGCGCTGATGGACAATGCCAAGATCCTTTAGTCGTTGCACGAAGCGCTTCGACTGGTATTCACCGCCCCGGTCAGAGCGAAGAATCTTGATATCCCTCTCGAACTGAGTTTTGACCAGCTGACGGAACTCCTCGAACTTCTGCTCCTGTTCGTCTTTGTGTTTCAGGAAATAAATCCAGACGTTGTCAGAGCAGTCGTCGATGTATGTGAGCATGTAGAGGTGTCCGCCGTTTACAGAAGAGTTCTGCATAGGTCCAGCCAAGTCAGTGTGGATGAGATCGAAAGGTTTGTCCGCGCGAGGTGTCGAGGATGAATGGAATGTGCGTCGTGTGGCCTTGCCGAGTTGACAACCTTCGCATGCGTGTTCAGAGCGAGGAGTCTTCTCGTCAATAGTCAGACCTGTCACCGGGGAGTCGTCAGAGCGTAGCTTTTGTAGTGCTTCCCAGTTGAGGTGACCATAGCGTTGGTGTACAAGATCAATGGGTGACGAGTGCGTGTGCGTGGAGGAGGCGACCGACGAAGAAGAGATGCGAGGTCCCAACCAGTATTGGCCGCCCTTGAGAGTACCTATGCCGTAGGTGGTATCATTCTTGTGTATCCGTGCTTTACCGCCAGTGAAAACGGTAGAGAATCCTTTGGAGTCAAGACAGGAAATCGAAATGAGTCGGTAGGCGATGCCCGGGCAGTATAAGACGTTGTCAAACTGCGCTGTGAGCTGCTTTCCATCAACGTGTACAGTTCCACGTATGCTCCCAGACCCAAGCGTAGACATTGAAGTCTTCGAAGCATCAGCCAATGTCGCAAACGACGGCGTAGCGAATGGCTTGTAGTCATGGAAGTCGTTGAGGTTGTTGGTGATATGTCTCGTACAGCCTGAGTCGAGCATCCAGGGTGTTTCACCCGAAGCATAAAACATAACATCTATATTTGCGACGTTGGCGGCTTCGGACGCGGAGTCCTCAGCAGAGACTACATGTACAGCAGCAGAACCGTTAGACGATGATGGTGACCCAGAAGATTCCTTCTTCCCCTTGTCCTTTCCTCCTTTTCCCCCTTTCCTTGCCTCCTCAATGGCAGCCTTCTTCTTACGACACTCGTCCTCTGTATGACCCTTGTACTTGCAGAACCCGCACTGCTTCTTTGACTTGCCCGACGAGGACGAAGCCGAAGACTTGTTGAACTTGACCGCAGAGACTGAAGGCGATTCCTTTCGCTTAGCCTCGTCGATGAGGCGCGATCGGATGTCGTCGTATTTCAAGTCCTTTGGCGCGGTGACAGCGAGGATGGGCTCGACAATATTGGAGAAGGAGTCAGGGAGTACCGAGAGAAGACCGAAGATCTTGAGCAGTTCCTTGTCGCCAAGGATGCCGGAGGCGTCAACTTCTTGCCAGAGACGACCACGTTCTTCAAGCTGTTCAACGAGAGGGCGTGAGCCGTCGATTGTGTGAAGGAAGTATTGCTTGAACTTGAGGAACGCAGAGAGAGTGGTCGAGGCGGAGTAGTTGGCCTTAAGCTTAGCATAGATCTCGGCGGCGGAGTTGGTCTCGAGGTCGAAGAGATGGTGGAGAGAGCTGTCGACGGTTGCGAGGAGAACCAGAGTGACGTTGGCGTCGGCCTTGCACCAGTCGTCGTAGTCCGTGTCGGTAGACGCGGGCTTGACCAGAGAAGGATCGACCATGCCAGACGCGGCTTGCGTCTTGAGGAACTGGATGAACAGCATGTTCCATTCCTTCCAGTTGTTGGCACCAGTCAGCTTAGGCAGCGAGTCGAGTTTGATGAACGAGGAGTTGCTGGAAGTGTTCTTGACGAACGACGAACCAGCGGCAGAGGGGCCTGCAGAGGCAGGAGTGGACCCAGCAGGGCCAGACGATGCCGAACCACCTGTGGGAGGTGTGGTGCTCGACATGTTGGTAGGACGTTAAGGATATGGATGTGAAGAAAACCTGGAGTCGTGTGTCGACGTTGATCGGAGCGAAGCGCAGATGGGCGCGATAAGGTGAATGACGAGTGTGGATTAGAGTCAGGCGGGGCTCATAACCTAAAGCCGGTCGAATGTATTCAACACGTCTAGAGGCAGGGATGGATGCGCAGTCGTAATCCCACTTGCCGTCGTAAGGACCTAAGACACACGAGCGAAGCGAGTTAATCCAGGTGCGAAAGAGAAAGAGCACGATTGCATAATGACTGTACCTAAGACACACGAGCGAAGCGAGTTAACTATAGGTACAGGCTGTGAGCATATTGCATATGTGAGGGACAACGAAGAATACTCACTCCAGGTGCGAAAGAGAAAGAGCACGATGGAGTGTCAGGAGCGGGGGCGAAGGTATATAAGACAGAGCCCTCAGGCGACCCAAAAAGGAAAATCTGTGATACAGATGTGTCCGCGTGAAGAAAGAACAATAGAGCGACCATATACGGAAAACAAAAGAGAGTCCGGTAACTACTAGTCCGTGAGCCGGAGCTGAAAAGCCATTAATTTTGCTCCAAATTGGAAGATCTTTTCCACCAGCCCATTGGCAAGAGATAGGGCTATCCAATGGTTTATAATTTTAACACTATGTGCCATTTGGCAGCTCTAAAAATCAAACATTGTATTTTGATTGGCAAATGTGATCTATCACAAAGGTTTGAAGGGCAAGTAACAATGCTAATGTAGTCCCAATTCATTTCACCAATACAGGACCTGTAACTGAGTGTGTTTCCCATCAAATTCCTACACTTTGGGGGACAGTCACGTTACATCTACGGGGACATCAAAGCAGTCGCCTGAACTGGAACGATTATCCTTCATTCTTCAAGAATTGTTACATGTTCAGCCATCCGCACTGCAGCTGCTCCGGAGGAGAACTGGGCAAAACTCAGAATTATAGCTACAGGCTGCTTGTCGCCATTTTTTCCTTGCAACGAGCAACTGAAGATCTCTCTACCTCCACAGTGACGGCACTCCGACTTTGGGCAACAATGCGTGTGGCTCCGCTGTTGTAGTACCCGTCCTCGAGCTGGTCAATGATAGTTCGAACCGCCGAAACAGCTCTCAAAGCAGCAGCGCATAGAGAACTCGCTTACGTTAGGCTGCTTCGCTATGCTTTTTTGGGAATAAAGCGTGGGATGATGTGAAAGGATGAAATGACTGCTTAATCACAGCGCACAATGACCTTTTAAACTCTCGACAGCAATAAGCTGTCACAATTTCTCTGCTTCCTCACTGTACCGCCTTTGCTACGAAGTCTTGATCCCTCCTTCGAGAACGTTACATCTGCCTAGCCCTGACGTGCAGACCCGCCAGCCATGTCAGCAGTGATGCTGTGATGATGCTTCGATGCCTCAAAGGTAGGCAGGTGAGCAGCACCAGGAACAAACAGAAGGGCCGAAGACCAGACCGACACTTCCAACGAGGGTATGTCCTGAATGAGTACAATCGCACCGTCCGAAACCTACGAGTCAATCAAGAATCAGAACTAACCCTGTCTTACAAACGAACAAGTGCCTCTGTATGTCATGCTCACCTTTCGGACCCTCCAAACCAAGTTCTTCTTCAAATACGGGTGAACAACCTCGTCGTCAAAGGAACTCAATCCGGAGATCTCGATGATTGCCTCGTTCAAGCTCACGAACCCCTCGATGTTGACCTTCTCCGCGATCCCTGCTCTGCAGTTCCCGCACTGCTCGGTTTTCGAGTTGACAAAGGCACCGACAGATCCGACGTAGTAGTCCGATTCGAACCAGGTGCTGCTGTCGGTGGTAGAGATGCTAGACTCCTCGACGTCGTTGGGTAGAAGGAAGATGATGACGTCGAAACTGGTCTTGAGAGCGTACTTCTCTGCGCGGACTCGTACGGCCCTATCACGGCAAACTGTCAGTATAGTGGCAGTATGAGATATTGACCCAAACTTACCAGTCCTGCAAACCAGTCTTATTACCTTGAAGCGTCGTAGTAGCTGTCCAGAACATTTTTGTTAAAGTACAGGCATCTGCGTACAGGCGATAAACGGGACTTACCTTCGGGAATATCGTCCTCCGCAGTACCATCTACGACCTTTGCGTCTTCCACATCCTCATGAGCAGATTCAACGCTGGGAGGGCCTTCGGGAACATCATGTGCTGCATGAGCCGGGACTAAAGCTTCACGAGCCAAGCCCAAAGCCCGTCAGAGCCATCGTTCATCCTCAAACACCATGCAGACAACTCACCTGCCACGGCACCCACAGCAAAGTTGTCTGCAGGACCTTGCGGGAGTTTCACTCCAGGGATGATATCAGGGACCTTCGTCACAGCGAGAGGTTTGGCAGCAGCTTCAAGAGTCCGAGCGGCGGGGCTGTTAGCTGTTGTAGCAAAAGCAGCCGTCGCGAACGCTGTGGCAGACGATGCGCCGTACAGGGCTTGAACGGTCAAAGTGAGTTGGGCAGGCGAAGGGTTGTCCAGAAGCTCGGGATAGGTGTAGCCGAACGTTGACACGAGTTTGACGTCGTCGGACGTCCAGAACGAGTTTGGGGCTTTGCCATCCCAGAAGGGTGCGAGGGCTGAGTGAACGACGGCTCAGTGGCCATCATTAGTCACAATGGAACGGACTCACGAGTAAGAGAGTTGATCTTGCTTCCAATGGCTAAAGTGTACGTGTCGCTGTCTGCAGTGACCGTCGAGGGAGAAACCCATACTTTAGGATGAATGGCTTGCCAGAGGGCCAAGAGTCGGTCAACGTTGGCGTGGTGCATCCTGCGTAAAGGATAAGCTCGGAAACGGCGCCAAGACTCCATTGGGGGACGTTACCAGAAAATTGGATCGAAGGCTAGACAAACGACGGAGTTTCGTATCAGCTGTCTGATGAGGGGTCATGAAAGATGACAAACGAACCTGCAATAGATACATCTGCCATGAATCCGCCAGTCTTGATGTGGATATTGTTGTGAATCTGTTCGAGCGACGACGCAAGTTCGGGATGAGGTCCATCGCCGGCACGATCATTCGACATGGCATCCCAGCTGTTAGTCCTGCTGAGCACATAGAGAGTGCTCCGCCTGATTTCATCAGCGACACGGCGGGTGAAGGTTGGAGCTCGGAAGGTGTCAGCTGTCCCGTCAGTAAAATCAGGGACAGGGTTGAAGTGGTAGTTATAGAAAGGGTTTTCGACGTTATCCGTATCTCCACTCGGACTGACGATGTCGAGGTTCTGACTTTGCATGATTTCTTTGGGTGGTGTTAGTTGCTTCGCCCAATCCCAGTAAGGAAGGCGAAAAGATTCTGCCTTTTGCTTCCATTCAGCTGGCATGTTGGCCGCAGCGTCTTTGGCATGCTTGACAAGGATTTGCTGTTCCCCCAGATGGGTGAGCGATTTCGTTGAGAAAATTGCAAGGATTTACCTCGTATAGGGCCATATAAGGCCGGCTGTAGGTTGGAAGAGTCAGCCACCACGAGACAGCATTGCCCGACTCGACTTACTGCCAGGTGGGAAAGAGGATGCTACTGTGAGTGCAATAACCTTCATGACAAGGAGGATCGTTACGATACTCAGCCCAAGCTCAATACAACGCAGCACTTACCCTCGTTAGGTGCGGCGGGCTGGTCGCCGCCTGCACCTTGCCAAGCGATGTACGGTTGACCATGTATGCCAGCAATCTGAAAGTAAGACGCATCGAGGTCCTGAGGGTCGTTCTTCATTATCGCTACGAAAGAGGTGTAAGAAGGGTGGACGATGGTAGTCGGACAACCTGCAACGAGACAAAACTTGAACGCACTGAGAGCTCGAACATAGAGCGAAAAGCCCATAGGATCGTTCTTGATGAGGTCGTTGATTTCTTGACGCACAGGAGGAGTCCCTTGTGTGATAACTCCACTAACTCCAGTGACCACAATGTGATCGTTTCCACTGGTCATCTTGTGAGATCAGCACAAAAGTAGAAGTCAACGAGGGTCGAGTGAGTGAGCGAGTACAACGAGAGGCCAGTCAAAGAGATTCACCTTTTATACCTGACCCTCGAGTCATTTTCTTGGCGCATGATATGAACGTGCATCGCCCTCCAGGTTGAGTTATTGATGTAGCATGGAATGAACTGAATTGAAAATACCTTTGGCGTCACATAAGAATCACAATGTCCGACGAACTCGTAGCGACGAGTGTTTGCATATTGCAGAACGCCGGCGCAAACAAACGAATTGGAGAGTCCCTAGGACCTCTGATGTAAGTAGTGTAAAAACTAGCAGTACTTGGCAGGTCACTCACTTGAAATGAATGAGGCTGTGGAATGTTGCCACCGCCAAGTGTCGGACGGACAAAATGTCCGCCGCTCTGTCCGCTGACGGCGTCGTACTAAAAGGTCACTCGTGCTCTGGTGCCTGCGCTCACGCGTCGCTAGACGAGCAAGCATGGAACGCAGCCTTCATTGACGCGTAAAGGTCCAGCCCACTGCGAAAAGCTGTCATCAGTAAATGCCGCTCACAATGAATAATCAATAACAAAGGCGGGCCTGCGAGGATAAACACACCGTGACCTTTGGTCCCGTAGCGCACAAGCTAGCCGTTTGGGGAGAGGATGTTGTGTTGTGTGCAAGTATTGGATCGCAGTGCGCGTCCCCTGAGTGAGCGAGCTGAAATGAACCTGAGAACAATACAGCAGTCCATGTTTTGTGGCGCAATTACCGTTATAAGGGAGAACCACTCTCTTCTTCCTCGTGGTTGGCTACGGAGACTAGTAAATCACCACGGGCATTGGCCAATTCCAAGATGAGGCGCCAGCAAAGCTGTGAGAAAATGCAAATCCTGTTATCATATACTTTAAAGGACTTTGCAAAATTATAATTCTAAAGTGCAGTACCACTCTCCGGTTGGCCTACACGATCCATCTCATCCAACCACAAAAATGTTCCTCGCATTACCTTCCGACGTAAACACTCCACATACTATCTTTCCTCTCTTTCCAAGACATCAGCACACTCTACAACCTCTCACGATCTACATACCGCTTCCTACACGACCACCAAGATGCACTGTACGTGGCACCACCTCGCAGTCTCCTACCGATTCGCACTCCCAGGTGTGTCCTTGGCCGACGCGCAGGCGACAGAGGACACCACGAGAAGGACGTACACAGCTAGAAAGACTTTTGTAAGCGGAATATGTTTAATACAGTAGAACGCCGCGGTATCGTTCTAATATCGATTGTGCCAAACGCTTTATTTCGCGATAACTTGAATAGGTCGAGAATCCGTCATCCTCGAAGAGATATGGTCCGGATACGGATATACGTCGTCCAAGGTGGTTACACTTGCTTCAACACTGAAGTACTGAAGTCAAACGGTTCGCCGTTGACGAGAAACACGGTCTCTTGCTCGCGCTAACGGCACAAAACGAGCTCGTCGTGCGTACGTTGGATGGCTCACGGCTAATTTGTACTGTGCCCAAGGTACTCAAACCCTCCAATCGTTCGTAGCAATTATAAGCACTTTGACGCTTTATGAGCATGCTTGCTGCAGGTGGCGCTCTTTGCACAGTCCGGAGAATGGCTTGTGCTGTGGCGCGGTACGTGACCACAGGTTCAATCCAAGTCTGGCGTTTCGTCCAAAACTTGTCGACGACGACCTTCACACCGATCGCCCATCCTTCGGCACTTGCTGCCACACAGACGCAACTTAAAGAATTCGCTGCAGAGTACTCACAATCGATCACTGAACACTTCTGAGGGCTACGTACCACACGCATGTCTCCCGAAACCCCCAAAGGAGGCTGGCAAACGTTTGTTTTTGCAATCCTCATCTCGCTCTCATCGGGTGCAACGGCTCACATGTCATGCATATCTACGATATCCTCCGTGGCAAGCTTGAACGAGGTCGTCGACACTCGATCCCATATTAATCCGCCACTCGACAGTCCGTATCGAAGATCATCCATTGTTGCTGTCCCGCTCTGTCTTTGACCTCCAAATCTCTGCTGAACACCTCTGCGTTTGTTTTGACTTTGCCCTAGCCTGGATCAAGTTGCACGACAATGACAATAACGAAGGTCATCTCTCGGCGTCGGAGAAGACTGCAGTGCTATACTATACGAACCCGACGGCCGTCCTCACTGCCTTTTCACGATCACGCAGGTTCCTCCGCACACACCTGAGCCGGCAGGCGTTGCGGGAACTAGAGTGTATCCCGAATCAAAGATGTCAATGTCCAATGTCCCAAAGTATGACAAACATGAGTCTGGAGGTGACTGTAGGGAGTCGAAAAGCGTTCCGAAGGAGCGTACACCGTAGCCACGTGGTCGCCTGAACAGCCAACAATCATCCCACTCAATCTCAATCCCAGTCTTGTACGACGACCATCGATCGCGTTTATTCGCCTTACTGTAAGTATATTCTTGTTTCCATGCTACCGTCACTTGTAGGAACGGAGCTGTTCCCAAATAACCCTCCTGCACATAGCCAAGTTCTCTCTCCCTACGGACAGCCATCTCGTAGCCAGTGGGACCTTTTTTTTGTTTTCCCGCGATTTTTTTTTTCTTCCCTGACTTTTCTGTTCCCGGATGTTTCGACGCCGGCCTCGCACCTGACAAAAAATCGTACAAAAGATGATGACAGAGGAACTGTACATGTATACGTTGAATCCAATGGGAAAAGCTCAAAACAGAGCTTTTCGCCTTTCGAGACGTAAGTCCGTCCGTGCGGTCGTTAACCGTTTCATTTGAGTCTGCATGGGTAACACTTGGACGTGACAACGTAGGGGGGTCGAACAACACGTGGCTCGTAGACTTGTGCCCCGTCATCCGGAACCGCTGATGTCTCGAGCTCGCCGCCGGTGTCCCTCGCTCATGCGAGAGTCCAGTGCGGATGAACAACTTTGGCAATTCGAAGCGGACGGGCAACGCAGGGAGTATCATGCACATGCGCCAAAACGGGGGGGGGGTTATTGGGTGATCTCGGACTTGGCTGAGATGCGTGAGGTTCCAAGTTCGTGGTAGTACCACCGCCGAGAGTGGTGTTGATCGCCGAATGGATGGATGAGGAAGGAGAGGGTTGGGGACACTCGGTTTTTTTTTTTTTTTTTTTTTTTTTTTTTTTTTGCTGGTTTGCGTGGATACTGATCGAGTCGGATTGGTTTTTTTTTTGGTGAGGGGTAGCGATGACTGTTTGCTTTATCAGTTTACACAAAGGAATGAATCTAGCAGTAGTAGCTGCACGTACATATGCTAAGTAATATGCGATGGCGCTGGGTCTTCATCGCAATACCAGAACGTTCAATTGCTTTAATTAACTAACTGCGCGTGTGCACAAGGGCGCCGTTCTACAGTATAGCTAACACCGTCACTGCGTATGTTTCCTTCCTTTGCGAGTCCAATTTTTGATCTGCAGCGACTGCTCTACAGTATTTTTTGCTGCAACGACAGGAACTGTCCGTTGTGTTTCTCAAATGCGTACATCATTGTCCGATAGGTTATTTTTTCTTGGCTAGTTCGAGCATCCATAATCATATATAGCACTGCACTACTTGACGTTAATCTCCCACCCAATTGTCAGCACTAAACAAACTCCGCTAGGCGCGGGCTGATGGCGCCAAACCGAGAGCTCGGCGCGGGACTTAAGATGATTTTCAGAGCGCGGCGAGCCCGTCAATAGGTGTACAACAGGTTCCGCAAAAATACATAGAATAATAAAAAGTACATTTTGAGTCTATAGAACTGATGCCTTGAGATACATAGGATAACAAAGAGTATATTCTTAACATCATAACAAAGAGTACATTGTAAGTCTATAGAACTGATGCCTCAGACTAAGGCTGTGTAGAGGGCTGTTTGGAGCTCGAAGCAGTGCGCGAAATGTCTGGACTTGCTCGATAGCGGTACCCAATGAGAGTTGGGGGTAAAGATTGCCGATTGCGACTTGTTAAAACTATATAATATAATAATATGATATGATATGTAGTTTCCCACGCCTTATTACAAGGACGCTTTAGGTAGCAGAATTCCCACAGTCTTAGTATGGGAATTATGCAGCCGTATATGGAAACTCTAGTAGTAACCATCACATTAGCTGAGACGTACAGATATGGGTTGTAGTAGTACCAGTCATACATGTACGCCTGTGTTCTAGTAGCATAGGAAATGACATGGAAAGCACATATGACTCCAGAGGTGTAACAGTAATGCTACACTCACCAGATAAGTTGGTTAACTTGAGGGGGATGTGGTGAGATAGAGAGTAAGAGTGGTGGTGAGCGAAGTACTGGTGGGTACTGAGTAGTCCTGGTTCAACAGAGTGGATAAGACTGAGGGGATATGCCCTCAGGAGTGCCTCTATATATACATGAAGGGGAGGACCCCAGGTACTACCCTAAGACCCCTAATACCTACATGAGTAAGCAAAGTAATCTACCTTACTAAGCATGCCCTATGCCCTAGTGGTGCCACTTCAATAATCAACCAATAGCAATTGTCCCCATGACCTGACCCCATGACCCAGCTCCAAGGCTAGACTTGTTCTAGCTTGTTCTAAGACAAGGCTAGACTTTTCCAGAAGGTTCTAAGAACTATGACATCATCTAATGGAATGTTCTATACTATGACATCATAGTTCCAGCATGTTCCACAATGTTCCAGAGAGTTCTATCATGTGATACACAGATAAGGAAAGGAGCGCATCAGCGCATCAGAGACAGGAGGCGCATCAGCGCATCAATTGATAGGCACTGAGAATAAGCGCCGGAATAGGCGCCTGATAAGCGCCAGATAAGCGCTGGATAAGCGCCTAAATAGACGCCGGATAAGCGCTGGATAAGCGCTTGACAAGCGCTTAAATATTCCCAATAATACCGTTGCCTGGTAAGGCAAGTCTTGTAGAAACATTGAAAATCTGTGACATTACCCCCCTTCTTGCTTTGAACTCCGTGCAAAGAGTTTTGAACGAACACCTTGGTCATTGAGTCCACTTTTTCACCATTGTCAAGAGGGTGCCTAAGCAATTCCGAGTGACTCTAGCGGCTTCTACCGACGCCCCTGACGGGGTTCACACCTCATTGGCTGATGGTAGTCTAGTCCGTACCCTCCTCGGTTGCGTCATTGGATCGTGGATGATCCTTGGTGTGTTGTTCGTGACTTATACACAGTAAATCGTAGCTGAGCGTATAGCTCGGGGATGATCGTCGTAGAATTTCTTGATCGCTTCTTGAGCGTGCGTGATGTTTTCTACAGGTTCCCACGTGTCGTCGTTTGGTCCGTAGCCTTTCCAGCGTATGTAATACTGAAGCTTTTTGGCACGACCTGTACGTCTTGACTTGAGAATCTTCTCGACTTCGTATTCTTCTTCTCCGTCGATGATATCTGGCGGAGGCATCTCCAGCTTTTGGCCTTCGAATTCAGGTTCGTTGTACGGTACCAACTTGCTTGCATGGAATACAGGGTGTATCCTTGGTGAACGTTCGGGCCATTCCAGTCTGAATGTGACCGGCGAGAGCTTTTCAGCAATCTTGAATGGGCCGTAGTACTTGGCTGACAGCTTATGTCCAGATTTTTGGTAGTCTCTCAGATCTAGCATGACCTGATCGCCTTCGTTGAAGGGGACCTTCTGGACGTGCTTGTCATAGTACCACTTCATGCGTTCAGCCGCAAGTTGTAACGCCGCCTTAGCATGCTCTTGAGCTTGCAAGCGGTTCCACATGATGTCATTCATGTCAGACCTTTTCAGGTCCTTAGTGAGCGTTGGACCAGCTCTAGGGTGTCTGCCGTATTCGAGGTAGAAAGGCGAGTGCTTAGTTCCCTCGTGCGCTGCATTGTTGTATGCAACTCAGCCGAGCTGAGCAGTCTAGCCCAGTCGTCATGTAGTTGATCAACGTAACAACGCAGGTACTGTTCGAGCGTTTGATTAACTCGTTCAGTTTGACCATCAGTCTGCGGATGATATGCAGTAGTCATCGTAGATTCTATCCCTAGCATTTTACACCATTCCTGGAATAAATCTGCTGCGAATTGTGGACCTCGGTCGGAAATGATCTGCAAAGGTAACCCGTGAAGGGTCCAGACTCTCTCATAGAGTAGAGCTGCAAGATCTTTTGCCGAGAACTCGTTTACAATAGGGAAGAAGTGCGCCCTTTTAGTCAGGCGGTCTACGACTACGCAGATAGCATTGAAGCCATCAGACTCCGGTAACTGAGTAATCAAGTCGACAGTCATGATATCCCATGGTTCGGCCGGAACCGGATTAGGGATGAGTGGTCCATAAGGCTGTTGCGGACGAGTCTTCATCCGCTGACATGTGTCACAGCCTGTCACGTATTTCTTGACATCGGTGGTTAAACCTGGCCACCAGTAGTTTCTCGAGATCAGTTCGTACGTTTTCCATCTGCCAGGATGTCCGGCAGAAGGTAGATCGTGATGCATCTGGATGATTTGGCGTCTCAGATCTAATTTCTGATCTTTGGGGATGTAGACTTTTCCACGGTATAGGAGTAATCCGTTCTCAAAATTCCATTCCTCTAGTGATTTCTTGAACTCCCTAGGACCAGAGTTAAGTAACTGCTGATAGTCCTTGGTAACTTCGTCGTTCATGAGTGCTTCCTTGACCCGTCTTAGGATTTCATCATCGTTGATAGGCGAGTCATGAGAGTTTTCGATAGCAGAGATGGCAAAAAACTCGGGTTTAAGGAGAATTTTGTCCTCATTATCGGAATTTACCCCCTCTTCATGATCTGGCCTCCTGGACAGAGGATCTGCGGTAAGCATGGTCTTTCCGGGTTTGTGCCGGAGCACGAAATTGAATCGCGTGAGGTATAACGCCCATCGCGCTTGTCTCCGAGTCAGCTTCTGGGCATTCCTGAAATATGTCAGGTTTTGGTGATCCGACCATATTTCTACGGTAATCGGATGTCCCTCCAGATGTTGACGATACTCTTCCAGGGCGCGGATAATAGCCAACAACTCTTTATCGTATATCTCATAGTTACGTTCATGGACGTTGAGTGATTTAGAGTAGAAGGCTACTGGATGCCACAGCTTGTCAGCTGGGTCCAGTTGTGATAATACCGCTCCTGTAGCAAAGTCGCTAGCGTCTGTTTCCAGACGGAAAGGGTTTTCGTCATCTGGTATCCTCAGAATGGGTGCTGACGTAAAAGCCTGTTTCAGACTTTGGAAGGCCTGTTCCTGAGCATCTTTCCAGATCCAGGGTTGGTCCTTCTTTGTAAGAATAGTGAGCGGTTTCGCATGTTTAGCAAAGTCCTTGATGAAACGCCGATAGAAATTGGCGAAGCCTAAGAAGGCTTGGACTTGCTTAACCTTTTCAGGTCGCGGCCACTCAGTAACTCCGGTGAGTTTGGCTGGATCCATCTCGATGTGTCCGTGAGAAATGATCATGCCTAGGTACTCAATGCGATCTTTTTCAAAAAAGCATTTTTCCGGTTTGGCAAATAGATCGTTCTCGCGTAGACGCTTGAGCACTTCCTGTGTGATGCGACGGTTTTCCTTCTTGTCTTCAGTGAAGATGAGGATGTCGTCGAGATACACCATGACATGTCCTTCTAAGATCAAATCACTCAGAATTTCATTCATCATGGCTTGGAACGTCGCAGGTGCGTTGCTGAAACCGAAATACATCACCTTGGCTTCGAAAAGGCCACGGTGTGTGATGAACGCCGTCTTCCATTCGTCACCCTTTCGGATGCGAACGTTATTGTATCCCCATCTAAGATCAATCTTTGAGAAGACCTTAGCCTTGCTTAACGAATTGATTAAATCGTTGATGCGAGGTATGGGGTACCGGTTTTTCACCGTGATGTCGTTCAGTTTTCGGTAGTCTTGCACAAGGCGCAACGAGCCATCTTTCTTCTTGACAAAGAACACAGGTGCTGCAATCGGACTTTTCGATTTGCGGATGTAACCTTTTCGGAGTTCCTCTTCGATCCATTGATCTAGAGAATTCTTTTCCATTGGAGACAGCGGGTATAGTTTAGCCGCTTTGGGAAGGGAGGCACCTTCCTCAAATTCGATCGCGTGATCGTACGGTTTGCGTAACGGCATGCGCTCTGATTTTTTCTTTGAAAAGACGTCACCAAATTCCCAAAGATATTTCGGTACTAATGGCTTCCAATTGACGGATTCTTGTTCGTCAAAGCCGTCTTCAAAGCCCTCATCTTCCTTTCCAGAAAGTTCAGCATTATTTCCGCTATTTCTTGGTCTTCTGGATCGTCTAAGTCATCCAGTGGATGTGAGGGTTGTCCGGGTCGACTTTCCTATTCCGTCCAGGTTGTCTGACACCGAACGTCCCTTAGGTAACTCAAGTTCATCGATCTCTTCTTGAGTTACAGTGATGTTTTTACGAGCTCTTGGGGCACAGAGTTCAGGACATCTGGTAAATCTCCACTCGCCATTTGCCCAATCTATCTCCGGATTGTGGCGGCGTAAGAAGGTCATCCCGATAATCATTTGTTTACTACCGAGATCAGTGACGAGCATGTGTTGTCTTGCTCGGTGCGAACCTATTTCTAGGTATGCACGTACTGAGTGAGTGATTTGACCATCTTTATTGGGAGTACCGTCGACGTTGATGACGTTAAACGGTGATGCCAGTTGATTTGTTACCAGATTGTTACTTTCAACCACTGACTTACTGATGAACGTGGTTGTGGCTCCTGAATCTACCAGAGCTTCGACCTGCACTTTCTTTCCATATACCCAAATTGTAACGGTAGAAAAAATGAATTCTTTGAACGCGCTACATTTTTGACAGTATCTACGGTACAAAGATCGAGGGTATCAGGGCCTAAGCGTTCATGTTCGCAGGGAGTCACATGACGCTTCGGAAAAAATCCTTGCCCTTGGTCGGCTTTTTCCCTTTACCCTTGTCAGGGGACGGGTGAGGAGTCGAAGGTTCATCATCTTCTGTTGGAACCTCCTCATATGAGCCGCCAACTCTAGGCGCGCGGTATTAACGTTTTTTGTTTTAGACGACGAAGCCTTAGGGGCTCGCCTCGCTGTCCGATCCAGAGTCCTCGGCATCTGCTGCCCGAATCTTCTTCGGCGCCGAAGACTTGCCATCCTTCTTCACTCCTTCTTCTTTCATCGGGCTTCTTCTTAGGCCGTTGAGGTTACATTCGTCCGTATTATGTCCTTTGACTTGTGAATGTGACAGAACTTCTCCGACTTTTCAGTCGAGTTCACCTCTTTGCCTTTGCCCTTGTTCCGCTTCTCATTCTTCTTCTTCTTTTTGTCCGCTGCGTCCACTTCCATAGGCGTGGACGTATCCTTTTCCTTTGCGAAGATCTGGCCTTGTGCTTTCTCCGGATAGACCTTCTTGTGGATGTCGAGCAAGAGGTCGAGGAACTGAGGCCAAGTTGTCGGAATTTGATTTTCATCTTTTCCGCATGACAAGCCTCATGTCCTTCTCAATGACGTGCTTGAGCTTGTGAATAAGCAAGTCGTCCTCGTATCCAGAAAGTCTTCCAAGCGTACGGAAACGTTCCGCGTACTTGACGAAGTTCTTATGTGCCAGATCCGTGTTATTAAACAAGGCATTGAGCTCCTTTCGAGCACCTTCCTTGTCATCCCGTTGACCATATTGTACCTTGAGCTCGTTTTCGAACTCTTCCCACGTTCGATTGTCTGACCCTTTGTCAGCTTCTTGATCCACGGCTCCATGTATTGAGCCGCCGCGCCTGAGAGCCGGTTCATCGCGACGGCAATACGTTGCCTATCTGTAGCAACGTTCTCGTGGACAAGCCACAGAGAGATCTTGTTCAACCACTCGTTGAACTTGACCTTGCCGTCAGTGCCGTTGAATTCCGGAGGCTCGCCAATTTTGGGCTGGCGCGAAGATCCTCCTTGTCCTTGAGACAAAGGAAGCTGGTTGATCTGATTGACCACGTTAGTGATCGTCGTCTTGACCATATCGAGGTCAGTGTCCATTCGCTGGACTTGTGTGTCTGCAGCACATTGTGAGTATAGGTCTTGAGCGACCTTATCGACGTATTGCTGGAGGTTATCCTCCAGCAATGACAACTGATTGTTGCAAATGAGAACCATTTGATTCATCATATTATGAACAATAGCAGTTGTCGCTTCTCCCTCAACAGTGCGGGTGAAAGCCCTTTGGGCTATATTGAGGCCGTGGAATATGTGCTGCTCGAAGTTTTCAACTGAAGGGTTATAGACGATGGGAGTGATTTTCCCGAAAGGAACAGAGTGGGTGAGGATTGGCGGCGGCGGCAGCGTTGGATCCGCGTTAGATTGAGAGGCCATTGCTTCTAATTTCATAGTTAGCAAAGGATAAGCGAAATACTATTTCTAGTATAAGAAGAAGAGAAACACCACTTTTCACACATTAACTCTTGTCAGAGTTGTTTTCACACATTAAATCCTTTTCAGGAAGTTGTCACCAAGTAAAATGAGGCTTGTCAGCCCATACATTTTATTCCATTTCCGCATATACAAAGGCGTTCATATCGAACAGTCCTTCTAGCAATTCTAAGATGTAACCCCATCTCCGATGTATATCCACAAAACTAATCCTTTTAAACTCTTCAAGTCCTTTTTCAACATCCTCCATTCCCTATTCGTCATCTTGTCCGTGTGATTCTCCTTGAACCACTGTTCGACCATGAAGACACACCGATCAGTAACTGGGCTTTCTCCCGACGAGTGTTGAGCTGGTGGCTAGAAGATTGCCCACCACTCGAGAAGAGGCGTCCAGCTTCTTGAGCACAGGCTCAAGCCTTTGACAGGCTGCTGTGATCATCGGTTCAAACTCCTCTTGACGAAGTATTAACTTCGTTTTACGGAAGTGGAGAGAAGCGGGGAGCGGAGTGGGAGTGGGAATGTAAGCGCGTTGATTGCGCTCCTCGATACGCTGAAGGAGATTAAGCTTTTCAGCTTTCTCCTTCTCTTGCTTCTCGATACGATCGAGAAGGCTGAGTTGAGACATGAGATGAGATACCTGACTCATGCGAGCCTGGTTCTCCTCATGCTCTATGGTGGTGCGAGCCTGCTCCTCGAGGTCGATCCTCTTGATGAGGGGCTTATTATCGGGGTACTTGAGCCGGCGAGGCTTGCCAGCGTCCTTGAACTTGTCAAGTGTCTCCTTGGAGACGGTGAGGCGTTCCTGAAGTCCGGTGACTTCATTACGGACTGGGATGGAGTAGGG
Organism: Cytidiella melzeri; assembly: GCA_022592445.1. Lineage (NCBI taxonomy): Eukaryota > Fungi > Basidiomycota > Agaricomycetes > Polyporales > Irpicaceae > Cytidiella > Cytidiella melzeri. The sequence continues at coordinate 57,673 of JABYQR010000217.1, read as the reverse complement.
GGCCTTGCGGCCAGACCTAGCAGCATGAAGCGGGAAAGTGGCATGGTGACTGTGTGTGACAATGTGTGATGAGCTTGACAGCTCAGCGGTGTGCGAAACAAATCTCCATAAAGGAGAGGTCCTGTGTGTGCGTGGGGTAGTGCCGGCGTCGGCCTGGACTCTCTCTCCAGGTCCGGTGGTGTATAGGATCTCCGTCACGGTTCCACCCGTGCGGCAAATGGTTGGCGGATCAGTATTACACTGACCCTAAGTCCGGCCAGAACAAGTTACCCGTCTACGTGCCTAGGCACTCATGGGTTTCTAGTCCTGTTGTCTAGCTCTTATAACGAGCTGTCTGATACCAGACTCCACTATCGCCTGTGGGGAGGCACACTTTCATCATGTTGGCATAATGCCAACCCCTGCTCTGATCAGCTCTAGGAGCGTCGGGCGAGAGGGTGATTCAAGTTGTGCGCATCAAGGCAAGGCCTAGACACGACTACCACTTAGAGCCTATGGTCCGGCTACCTCTATTTCTAGAGGATTTGTAGAGGGGCCCACGCACAGGCACAAGACCTAGAAGAAAGGGGAAAGAAACCTCCAGCACGTCCAAAGACGTGAGGGAGTAGGGGCAGTCTTATCCAAATGTAACAGTTAAGGTTACTACTCACCAGATAAGTTGTTAAACTTGAAGGGATAGAGTGTAAGAGGTGTGGTGAGCGAAGTACTGGAGAGTACAAGGTAGTCCTTTATCAACAGAGTGGATAAGACTGAGGGGATATGCCCTCAGGAGTGCCTCTATATATACATGAAGGGGAGGACCCCAGGTACTACCCTAAGACCCCTAATACCTACATGAGTAAGCAAAGTAATCTACCTTACTAAGCATGCCCTATGCCCTAGTGGTGCCACTTCAATAATCAACCAATAGCAATTGTCCCCATGACCTGACCCCATGACCCAGCTCCAAGGCTAGACTTGTTCTAGCTTGTTCTAAGACAAGGCTAGACTTTTCCAGAAGGTTCTAAGAACTATGACATCATCTAATGGAATGTTCTATACTATGACATCATAGTTCCAGCATGTTCCACAATGTTCCAGAGAGTTCTATCATGTGATACACAGATAAGGAAAGGAGCGCATCAGCGCATCAGAGACAGGAGGCGCATCAGCGCATCAATTGATAGGCACTGAGAATAAGCGCCGGAATAGGCGCCTGATAAGCGCCAGATAAGCGCTGGATAAGCGCCTAAATAGACGCCGGATAAGCGCTGGATAAGCGCTTGACAAGCGCTTAAATATTCCCAATAATACCGTTGCCTGGTAAGGCAAGTCTTGTAGAAACATTGAAAATCTGTGACATAGGCCAGGGTGACTCTGATCCCAACGCTGCAACGGCTGGACCGGACACTGAGGAGGCCACTGACACGGGGCTGGATCCATCTCTCGAGCTCACTGAGGAGATTGACGAGGAGTCGGACGACCATTCAACATTTCTCGAAACAAACTTTTGGAACTTTGTTGATGGCGAACTCGAGAAAACTCGAGAAGTTATTAACAAGGCAGCTGCCAATGACCAGGACGCGCAGAAGCTCTGGTCCAAGTATGTATGCGCTTCATCTGTTTCATTCTACCCTGACGTTTTTGGCTAGGTTCTTCACGGAATGCCTCCTAGCTGATCTCAAGACGTATCCCGTGACATCAAAGAGGATGTTCAAGAAGACCACGGTCTCGCAGCCATCTGAACTTCAGAAGTCAGCTGAACGGCTCCTCGTCAGCTGGTAGGTTAATGTTCGACATTGCTCTTGCATTTATACCCGATAGTGTAGTTGTCATTTGCTCGTCGCTTTGTTCGTGCCCGTGCTGATACCTGAGCCCACGTCATTCACTTGCTCATCGTTTGTTCTGCTTGCTTTCCGTATACCTCCTTTAGTATTGTGCCCTCGGACCACTGCTTTGACTGCGCTCTTTCTCATACCTCTTCTTGCTTTCCCATGCTTGCTACCGTCAATATTCTGCCGCTCTTGCTTTGAGCTCACCGCTGCTTTTGTTTCTGCTTACTCCACATCCTAATCTTGTCGCTCATTGCTCTTGTCGGACTCTCTTTTGGATTACAATGCCATCAGTTGCACTATTCAACGCCAGGACCTGCCAGTACGCCGCTTGCATAAGCATCCAGACACGAACTGATGAGTACCAATCTGTTACTGAGCTACTGCCCGCCCGATGGCAGGGAATTGTCTACACAATGTTGGAACTTTGGATATCAGCCTGACACTGAACAATCTGATCTCTGCCCAATGTCGAAAAACTGTCGTTGCGTTGTGACAACGAGGCTAGCCCGATGGCAGGGAGTTGTCTACACAATGTTGAGACTTTGGATATCAGCCTGACACTGAACAATCTGACCTCTGCTCAATATCGAAAATCTGTCGTTGCGTTGTGACAACGAGGCTAGGCAGTCATTGGATGAAAATATTGGCCTGACATTCGGCAGGCCAACCTTGAATAAACATAACGCGGCAAACATCGGGATATCACTATATACACATTACCCTGACAACTCAATCGTTTGATATCGTTCTACTACCAGCGTCGTCTGGGCGTGTACAGCATAAATTAACATGTGTACCTTGAGACCGCATCTACGGGCTCTACTGATAAATACGGGGTTCTACTGTTAACTACGAGGACACCTGCGCGCTACGTAGATATGGGTTTACTACGTAGAAAAACCGTTTTTCCTGATGTTCCTCTCAATGTGGCACAGTACGTCTTCGATCTCGTGTTGTCTCCTGACTGGGTTTATGACTTCCATTCCTTCTTCCTGTAGATCCTCATGGTATCTGGCCGCTGCTTCCGCCATCAGGTCTGACCTCTCGACGTATTTCGGGGGGTTGTGTGGGTCATACTCAGGGTGCCCTTTGAAGTTTGAACGTTGAAATCTCATCGGAGGGACCCTCTCAGGCTTGCTTGATTGAAAGCCTCAAGTTCGATGCGCTTGCTTCAGATGTCGTTTGAAGTGTTTCTTTCACCGCAGGTGAGTTGCAACGTTTCTGTCCGCTTTTAATCCTTATGTAAATTCTCAGTATATTTCTGCGGTACTTTGTTTACCTTTTGACCTTCGTACAATTCAGACGAGCAGTTGTCATTGCTTTGCATCTTGGTGACTGCTCTGATGAGTAGACTGAGCCATCGAGCAAGTTCGAAGGTGCCGATCAAGGCCGTCCTCGATAAGACTGTACGTCGCCTAGCAAACTTCTCTGGAGGATGGCTGGCGGATTTGATGAGGGTCTTAGCATAGTACAGATTTTTGCTGCCAAGTTGAGAGCAGACTGCTGATCACCAACTGGCAGCGAACGCATAGCGATCTACAGACCGGTGGTTCCGACGCCCAAATAGTAATATCCTCCAGCGGGTACGTTACCAGAGCGTGTACGCCAGGGCGGCTGCACCGACAGCGAAAACCCCGCAATCCAGGTTCGTCAGTCTCCTGCACGGTACGGATAAGACGTGGCATTTGTCTGATATCAGCCTGAGGTAGAAACCATTGATGAGGAATAGCGAAAACACCTCACACAGCGGGCGTCTTTAGCAACACTCCGAGTTCAAGGTGTTCATGCCCACCGAGGACTCGAAGGACATGTACCCTATTCATACTAGCAACCGGAGCAATCGAATACAGTTCAATCTGACAGCGTAAGACAGGCAAATTGCCAGCTAACCCCAGCAATAGGTGAAATTTGCGCAGCTCCATGAGTCTTTGTGTGAAGGATACAACGAAGAGGAATGGCAAAAACAGCTCACATCGATGTGCGGCATGTACCCTTCATGTTGTATCACGCCGATAACAGATGGTGCCTTGCCCTTTTTGCATAAAGAGGCCAAAGCGTGGTGGCTGCAATTTTCTGTCCGCTCGAAGGTCACGTCCTCCGCTGCTGTCTCTCTCCCGGAAGGTGGACCAGCATGTCCCAAGACTCGCCTCAGCAGAAGAACTATGACGTGCAGATTCGGTGAGTCTTGGCAGCTTATTGGTGACGCAGGCTAATCATCCACTATTCCAGCTATCGGACTCTGTCCATCCAGGCCGAGCATGCAGGGGACGCCACTGCCAAAAGGGATAAGGACCCTGCGAACGCCATCCGGCACATCGATGCCCACCTCCTCAACCCCGACGAAATCCTCAACCGTTACTCCACCTCGCTCAAGGTTGGTTTGGACTCTGCATCCGCTGCGCGTAGGGCGAAGCTCGGGAAGAACAGCATCTCCTCACCACCGACGCACTACTGGAAGAAGGCGGTCAACTACGTGTTCGGAGGATTCAATTTCCTGATGTGGATTGCGTTCATTGTGACAATTGTGAGATGTAGCATTTCCGATATCATTGTATTGGAGAACACTAACGACGGGTTTTCTCGCAGCTGTCCTACCAACCACTTGGTGGTGCGGATCCCGCGGCTTTCAATCTCGGAGTAGCGGTTTTGTTGGTCAGATATTCATATAGTAATTTTTGGCCGTGGTGCTGATTTCCGTTTGACCATAGCTGCTCGTTATCGTTATCTCCGCTACTTTCTACGCTTGGGTTGACTGGCACGCTTCAAGAATCATGCATTCGATCAAGTCTCTCATCGCGCAAGAGGCCACGGTGATTCGCGACGGTCAGCATCAGACCATTCCCTCCTCCGACGTCGTCGTCGGTGACGTGGTACACCTCACGATTGGTAATCGCGTGCCTGCTGACATGAGGATCATCGAAGCATCGAGCGACGTGCGCTTCGACAGGTCTCTCCTTACTGGAGAGAGGTGGGTCCAGTCTATCTGTCGTATCTTGAGGCCACACAGGTGCTAACATGCTTAAACGTATAGCGACATGATACCCGGTGCTGTCGATGCCACCTCCAACAATGTCCTGGAGACCCGTAACCTCGCCCTGACCTCCACCTTTGTCGTCCAAGGTAACTGCACCGGCGTTGTCTTCGCTATTGGCGACAAAACTGTCATGGGCCGAATCGTCGCGATGTCGGGTGAGACCAAGTTCAAGCTCACCACCGTCCAACGCGAGGTGTGGTTCTTCACGAAAATCATTTCGACACTTGCACTCTCGCTGTTCATCATTTCCATCATTATATGGGCTGCGTGGTTGAGGAAGAGTTTCCCGGGTTTCGAAACCGCAAGCGGAGCGATCATCAACTCTATCGGATGCTTGACTGCTTTTGTGCCTCAGGTACGTGGTGTATGATCATGTAACCGATCTGCCGCATTGCTCATTACGATGTAGGGTCTCCCGATTTGTGTCGCTCTTTCTTTGACAATCGTCGCAAAGCGAATGGCGAAGAGGAGTGTATTGGTGAAGAACCTGGCCACGATTGAGACTCTGGGCTGCATGTCTGTGCTGTGTTCAGATAAGACTGGAACACTCACAATGGGTAAAATGGCAAGTATTGATAATCCATGACCTCTATCCTCGCGCTAATGCCGTCACAAACTACAGACCGTCCAATACCTGGCTTTTCTCGACCAGCAATTACACGTCGACGAGATGTTTGACAAGGCTGAATCCGAAAAGTCACCGGCAGCATTGCGCGACCTACATGCCGTAGCACGACTATGCAACGGCGCCAAATTCGAGCACTCAGAGGCCTCACTGCCTGTCGAAGAACGCACCGTCAAAGGCGACGCGACCGACTCTGCCGTCCTTCGCTTTTCAGAAACAATACCTGGCATTGACTCTCAGTCTGTCGTCGATGCGCACGATACCCTTTTCGAGATTCCTTTCAACTCGCGTAACAAATGGATGTTGACACTTGTCAGAGAAAGGGCCGCAGGGGACTCTAGCCCCACGATTCTCGTCAAAGGTGCACCTGACGTCCTCTTCCCTGCTTGCTCGGATGTCCTCAACTCTGACGGGACCCTCACCCCCCTTGTCGACTCTGTCCGCACTGAGATCCACGCTCTCCAATCAAAGTGGTCCAGCGAGGGCCAGCGTGTTCTCGCTCTCTGTCGTCGCACTCTCCCTCATGATTTGCTCAAGCACGACGTTGCTAGCATGAACCCGAACGATGTCGAGCAGATAATGTACACTGAGATGCAGGAGGGTTTGACGCTGGTGGGATTAGTTGGTTTGAGAGACCCCCCGAGGTCGGATGTGCACGGTGCGGTAGGCATCATTAGGAGAGCTGGTGTCCGGGTTTTCATGGTTACCGGTGACTTCAAGCTGACGGCACTGGCTATTGCGAGACAGGTGAGTTATTCTGCTACATTGTTGAGCTGGCTCGTGTCTAACTTTGCCCGCGTCTAGGTCGGTATCGTCACTCAAGAGAAAGTAGACTCCGTCACCGAGCTTCGCAATGGCGCTGACTCGCAGCGATATGTCAATGCCAAGTTCTACGAGATGAAACCCGCAGAGGATGACCCCATGCGCGCCATTGTACTCACGGGAGACGACGTGGAGACCCTTAGCGAGCACGATTGGAACAACGTTATCGGCTTGTACACCGAGATTGTCTTTGCACGCACTACACCCGAGCAGAAGCTGCGCATTGTGGAAGAGACGAAGAAGAGGGGCGACAACACGGTCGCTGTCACAGGCGATGGTGTTAACGATGCTCCGGCTTTGAAGGCTAGCGACATTGGCGTGGTCATGGGGAGTGGAAGTGATGTCGCCAAGGATGCTGGTAGGTTGTGGTTGTGTCCGTTACACACATTTTGTGCTGAGATTGATTGCGAACAGCTTCCATGGTTCTGCTCAATAACGACTTCAACTCTATTGTCGTCGGCATCGAGATGGGCAGACTTGTGTTCGACAATCTCAAGAAAGTCGTGCTGTACTTGATGCCGGTATGTTTGTCTCATTGTTCATTCGTGTGGTTGTTCTAACGCACGTTGCGGCAGGCTGGAACGTACACGGAGTTTATGACAGTATTCGCGAATGTCTTCCTCGGCATGCAGATCGCACTCAGCTCGTACCTTCAAGTGTGCTTCTCGATTACCAACGATGTCGTCATGTCTATCTCGCTCATGTACGAGCAGCCAGAGGCCGGTGAGTACTAGCTTGTATACGATCTATTCTTGTTCTCAAACGCGTTACCATACCAGACCTAATGCTGCGTAAGCCTCGTAACGCGCGGACAGATCGTCTCACTGATTGGCGTTTCTTCTTCCAAATCTATCTCGTATGTCTCCGTTTTCTACCTGCGCAATGTGGCGATACCGATACTATTCATAGTTCATTGGCTTGATGATGTGGCCCTGTGCGATGAGCATGTGGTTCCTCTACATGTCGCAGCAGCGTCTTTACTTCCACGACGTCATTCTGGTCTACGACAAGTGGGCTGATGGATGGCAAGGATACTCGCTCGACCAGTTGACCCACTTTGTTTCTGTCGGGCAGTGCATCTAGTGCGTGTTGAGGTCCTCTTTATTTGGCTCCTGTTGCTCACAACACTATGTTATTCTAACAGCTACGTGACCATTGTATTCATGCAGTACGGCGGTCTGCTCGCTGCTCGAAACCGCCGGGTGTCGATCTTGCAATCCAATCCCCTCTGGGGACCTCGTCAGAACCTGATGGTCCCTGTCGGGATGGTGTTCACGATGCTCATCGCCATCGTCAACTTGTACGGCCCCGGCCTGCAGAACGTTTTTGCTACTACGCCTATTCCGGGGATGTACTGGGGCATTCCGTTCGGATTTGCAGCGGCGATTCTGATAGTGGATGAGATTCGGAAGTTGATCGTGAGGACTTATCCCAAGGTACGCTTTTGTATTTCCCCGTCTGTTTTGGTTGTGGACATTGCTGACTCAGCGGTCCGTAGTCCATCGTGGCTCGCATGGCCTGGTGAACCGTAGCTGATGCTAGGATCGCGCCCGCACAAGGATGAGAGTAGTCATAGTGTGCTCACTTGCTGGCGACGCACGTACAGCGCGTTCGAGTTGTATTTAAGTTTCCATTTTAAAGTTATTGGATCTTTGGAAAGATATGTGCTGGGCTCCGAGTCAGCTCAGTTGTGTGAGGAAGAATAAAGAAATGAAGCTTGAGCATAAAATGGAATTCCTGGGGCACAAGAGTATGTGGAATGGACCCACTCTGAGCTAACCTGGACAGTCGTACCATGATGTACTGAGTGGTTCGACGGAAGCCGCGGAAAGCGGTGCTCCGGGGTCCGGAATCAGACTCCGGATGCTACATGCCGACGTGCACGTGATCTTTTAGCAGATCATGAAATGAAAGTGGGCCGATTTCACTCGAATGCGTTTCTCGCTCGACTCTGACCTCAACTGCGACGGATGGCCTCCCCTCCTCTCTCGTCAACCACAATGCCCACAGGTTCTCCCACAATGTCTTTCCAGAGCCTCGAACAGCCGTCGAAGCAGGAACCTTCTGACAATGTCAATTTCGACAGCTCGGACACCCTGGATTTGCTCTTGCAAACCATCACGCAGAATTTGGACTCTTCCAACGGCAGCTCTGAAGACTGGTCACAGATGTCCGCCTGGACTGCCTCAGACTCGAAGCCAGCAACTGACCTTGCCTCCAATTTCAATTTTGCGTTCCCCATGGACCTCGACTTCGACCCTAACATGGCTGTGGATCCAACTGCGCTCCATTTCAACACCTCTATGTTCACTCAGCCGACGGCTTCTGACAATTCTTACATAATCTCGCAGGCTGACGATTCAATGGCCGCCTCCATATATGCCTTGAGCCAGGCATGGTCGCAAGAAAGTCGTGCAGAGTCGGGGACAGGCCGCCGCCTCAGTATCACCTCCTCGTCCTCCTCATCCGGTGCTTCCCTCTCCCCTATTCTGGAGCCACACTCTGCAGTGAGTGGCTCCTCCAGCAGCGCTAGCAGTGACTACGGCGACTTTCCTCCAACCGAGTCCGACCCCGCTCACGAACTGGCTCAACGTGTTCGCCATATTGCTGGTGTTACTCTAGCTGTGCCCGTCAGTGCCCAAGTGCAACAGCTTGCAGCTGCGAGCACTCAGGCAAAACTAGCCATACCACGTCTTGCACGTCCCAGCCCTCCGCCGTCTGTCAAGCGCACAATTGCTGTCCCCATTTCTCCACCATCCGAGTCTAGCCCTGGCACCTCCCCTGCAGCATCGCCTCCGTCGGAATCATATGATTCACCGTCGTCCAGTGCCAACACGAGTTCAAATCCAGACCCTCCGCTCGTATTCGGCGTGAGCGGCCGTCCCAAGACGAGCCACACGACTATAGAACGTCGTTACCGTACCAATCTCAATGCGAGGATTACGGGGCTCAAACAAGCTGTTCCTGCTCTTCGTGTGTTGGAACTCAAGCCCGGCGTGCCATCACCGTATAACGATGTTGTGGACGCTCGTGGCTTTGTAGACGGTGTCAAGGTTGCGCGGAAGATGAGTAAGGCTAATGTCCTAGGCAAGGCCACTGAGTATATAAGGTACGTAACCAGCATTGTCTACACATGCGTTGCTTGACACGACTTGTCCATCGCAGAGTATTGAAGAAACGAGAAGGACGCCTAAAGCGGGAACAGGACGGTCTCAAGTCTCTCGTTAGTGGGCTCGTCGGCGGCCCTGCGCTGCTGAGAGAATGGGAAAGAGAATGGAGAGACAAGTTTGGTGGTGACGAGACAGACGAGATTGAGGGTGACGATGCTGGCAGCGAAGATGAGGAAGGGGATGGTGACGACAGCGATGGCGAGGAAGGTCAAGAGGGGCGCTCGCGCAAGAAGGCAAAGGTCGCTAAACCTTCGAAGAAGGAGAAGTCGGTAAAGGCGCCTCCACCTCCACCTCCACCTCTTTCCCTGGGTGCTGTTCCTGAGAAGAGGAAGCGTGGTCGGCCGAGGAAGGTACCCCTACCTCCGGTATCTTCTGCACCAATCACCTTGCAACCCATGGAGGGCGCTATACCTGTGGCAGCCATGTCTTCGCAACAGCCTATGCAAGTCCAGCCGCAGGAGTATCCCGCTGCGCCGATCAACACTCAGCCCACGCAGCAGTACCTCCTGGCTGCCTTTGCCTTTTTCTCCGTCTTCAACTCCCCGCTTGCCTCTTCGTTCAGTCGCTCACACAGTGCTCACGAGCACGAGCACTCCCATCATGGCTCAGTGCTCACTACTCGTCCATCAATGATCCCCGTTCCGTCTGTCACCAAGGCTTCACAGGGATATAGCATGAGCGAAGCTGTTCAGGCTTTCCATCTGCTTGTCTCGACTCTCGTCTTCTTTTACATTGTCTTCCCATGGCTGTCAGGAATTCTCACGCGCAACCGAATCACTTCAGGGACGTTGCGGAGGCTGCGTTCATCCTTTGCCTGGGAGCATGGCAGTACCACCACTTCCGCGTCAGTGACGCCGCTAAAGACGCAGGGGTCCCAGCGTGCTCTTCTGAGAGACGCCCTCTCGCCGGCTGTCAGAGGGTCTCCCGGCGAAGCCCTTCGGCTGAGACGAGCTCTAGGGGTGACGACAGGATTCTTCGGCCTCATGCAGGCTGTCACTAAGGCTGTGAGGATCGACCGTGGACTAGAAATGAACCAGCTAGAGCAGCGGGCGTGGGTTAGGCTCGGAGAGCTGATAGCATTTGATGGTATGTTTTCTTGCGTTTTCCGCTACTTTTTTCTAACACGACTTGGTAGTATCCGTGCCGAGAGCAACTCGTCTCCAAACTTACTGGTGCATGTCATGGCACGTCTCAACTTTCGCCACGTCTACTACGGACTTGACCACCCTTGCCCTGATCATCCTCCCTGTTTCTCGTTCCAAAGCGACAGAGCTCTGGGCACGTGCAAAGAACCAGGACGTGCTCCGACCTTACGAGAAACTTGTACTGTCGAACATGTCGGTCGAAGACGCAGCAAATTGGCTTGCGAGGTGGCAGCGTTTCCATGATCATGAGCGCAAGGGCGATCGCTGTGCCGCATGCGAGAAGCGTACTCCTCTGGGCATCCTCGCTGCCATCCTGACTCGTGAGAGGCTGCGCAAGCATGCTGCCGTTATGTTCATTCGTACGGTTGTGCCCAACCGACAGGAGATGGATGATGGCTATGGCTGTGACGTAGAGGACCTTGCTTACGACCCAGAGCAAGAAGAGCATGATGCCGAGGAGCGCAAGCAGACCGTCGAAGCTGGTCGATCGATCGGCGGACGAACTGCTGAATTGGCCATCCTTCTCGAACGTATCTGGGATACGGGTTTCTGTCCCCCGGAAGACGTCGTGTGCCGTCTCGACAGAGCCGGCTGCGCTCCTGAGGACATTGGCGGATGCGACGAGGAACATGACCTCGCAAGAAGCGACGAAGCAGAGATACGCACCCTACTCAACGCGACGCAGGTTTATAGGCAAATCTTTCCATCGTCGTTCCCATCGTGTGCCACGGCTGTGTCCGTGATACTGTCTCCGCCACCAACACCTTCGCGCAAAACTGTCGCACTGCATGTGTCGCTGCGGGCTGCGCTGGCTACGAGCGCCTTTGAGTTTGATATGGAGAGGGTAAAGGACGGACGGTTGGGAAGTGCGCTGGAGGACGCGAGGGATCGGGTAAATGACATGCTGACTGCGTTGGAGCGGTCGGTCAGGAGGAATGCACCACGCTCATAGCTGTATTTGGTAGTTGGTTGTGCATCTTTCCTGGTTGTTCATGGAGAGTCTGTGTTGGTAGGTTTGATAGACGTTGACTTTATTGCTCGCCTGCTTGTTGTACTTCATCTGGCACAATGATCCTGCTGTTCAGTATTTTACGTTAATTCAAATAAAATTGTCTTCCATCTTGGCTTTGAAACAGGTAGTCTCGGAACCAGCCGTTTGCGATACCTGTTTTGGAAATCGGAGTTCGAAAAAGACAAAAAACGAGGTATGCAAACGTCTGGTGAATTCGGTCGTACCGCTCAGTCGCACGTGACTCCCATCAGTCGCGTCGACAGTGCGTCAGGGTGTAGCGCCCATTATATGGCTGTATGCGCGATGGGCCTCGTATTCTCTGTATCTCGTTCCCTTCGTATCCCTCACTCTCAATACTTCTAATACTGCTATTGAACAATAATAAATGATTTTTATGAACCCTACTCAGCCCTGAGTCGTCAAGATGCCCCCTCGACCGCGCCAGCCAGCAAAGAATAATAAGAATACTAGTACCTTGTCCACGGAAACGACCAACGCTGCTCATCCCAAAAACCCCGACACCACCCTGATACACCGCCCTGCTCTCAGTAACAGTGAAGATGATGTCGAGCTACCTGAAGGCTGCCCGAAATCCGCGCTGCACCTCGAGTCTTACCGAAATCTCGAGCAGGCTCGTTATGCAGCCAACCAAGACTCCGAGCGCAGATATTCATCGTTTGTTGCGCGCGCGCGAATGGAGAGCGAGCTTGCACGCATAGCCAATGGGATTGCACCCCGGTTCTTCCAGGTGGACTGCGCGGAGGCCTTTCTCCTTGGGATCAACACCGGGCTGATCTGCGCAACTGGCTCGGGAAAGACGGAAGCATTTCTGCTTCCACTGCTTGCGGATCCCTTCAGAAGGAGCAAAATACTGGTGATATCGACGCTTAATGCATTAGAGGTGGACCAGGTGAGTACAAATAGTTGCTGCAGAAGATTCACAACTTACTGAGTACCTTTAGGCCGAAAGATTCGAGCGATACGGTATACCCGCGGCAGCCGTCAATGGTGAGACATATGACGATAAGATGCATCAGGTACGCCAAATATATTTCATGAGAATGTGATGGTGCTCACCTGTAGTGCAGAGACTTGCGCGAGATGAAATCCGCGCGATCATTACCTCTCCGGAGATGGTCTTCAAACATCCCCGCTTCTCCCAGCTTGTCCGAGACTCTAAGTGGACGAAGAACCTTCTCGGGATGGTGGTAGACGAGGCGCATTGTGTGTTGGAATGGGGAAAGGAATTTCGGCGCGACTTTGATGATATAGAGAAGACGCGATCCTACATGTCGCGCAAGCCAATCATGTTCTGCACTGCTACGCTCACCGCAAAAATGCTCGACCAGCTGCTTACCAAACTCTCGTTCCCTCGGCATAACAGCTTCCTCCTAAACCTCGGCAATGAACGTCACAATGTTACGCCCATTGTGTGTCCGATGAAAGGCCCAATGGATTTCGGCGCCCTCGACTTTGTCCTTGATGAAGCTCTTGCAGACCCGCCTCGAGAGCTGGTCACCACGTTGATCTACACTGAGACGCGAGCGATTGTTATTCTGATCTGGATTTTAACAAGGTATCAGGAGAGTTGAGAGCGTTGAGAGAGAAGACTGAGGTGGTGGTCACACAGAGAGTTGGGGATCAAAAGCGATAGCAGTGCATTGATCAAAGTAAGTCTTATATACGGTAACTACGGCGCTAAGCGCGCGCTAAGTAGTACGAAGACAGAATAGTTAAACACTCCCCTTCAAGCCTGAACATGAAGTAGTTCATTGAAGTGCTTGAGTTTTTCGAGAGGTAGTGCTTTAGTAAGAGTATCAGCACGTTGATCGGCAGAAGGTACGTGGTGCACAGTGATGTACCCTTTAGTTACACGATCGCTGATGAAGTTCTTGCGAATGTTAAAGTGTTTAGTACGTTGAGAGTGTTGTTCCTCGGGGGAACGAACAATCGCAAGAGTTGACGCACTGTCGGTGTATAGTTTGACAGGGTCCATAGTGCAGTTAAGTATTTCATTTATGAGGCTCTTTAAATAGATGGCCTCTGTAGACGCATGAGCAAGTGCGTACAGTTCGGCTTCGGTGACCGATAAAGTTACAAGTGAACCGCGCTTACTTGACCAAGAGATAAGCGAGTCGTTGTATGTGAAAGTATAGCCCATTATTGGTTTATTGCCGTACGTAGTCATACCATCAGAGTCGGCATAACCTACGAGTGAAGTAGAAGTAGGGTTGGCTTGGTTTCCTAGGACAAGCCAGTAGTCGCACGTTCCCTTGAGGTAAAGGTAACACTGTTTAGCTGCAGCGTAGTGTTCCTTAGCAGGGTCAGATAAGTATCGTGCTAGTTGACCAGTGCAATAAGCAATGTCTGGTCGAGTACTGTCGGCGACGTAGCGTAAGCCACCAACAAGAGACATGTAGTGTGTAATGGCGTCAGCGTCCTGACGTGGTTCGGTCACAGCACGGGGGGCTAAGTTGTGCTCGTGTACCATTGGTGTACGGCGTGAATGTTCGTGGTCAAAGTTGTATCGCTTAAGTATGTTCAGGATATAATCCCTTTGACGAAGCTTGATAATGCCTGCGGCTTTATCATAAGCAACTTCCATGCCAAGCATCCAGTGGATAGTTCCACCGTTAGTAAGTTCGACATGTTGTCTGAGTGCGATCTCAAATTTTTCGGCAACAGTAGTAGTGATAGTGCCAAGAGTAATGTCATCGACATGGACAGCAAGTAGAAGTATAAGTTTATCACCTCGATAGAGGTAGAAGACTGCGTTGTCGAATTCACAACGCTTCAGTCCAAGTGCAAAGAGTATGTCGCATAGTACTTTGTACCAACGACGTCCGGCTTGCTTAAGGCCGTAGATAGTCTTCCGAAGTTTAAGTACCCAACCAGGTGGCAGGTTTGGAAGTAAGTCACCAGGAGGTGGACGAAGATAAAGGTCTTCATCGTCGTGGATGTTACCGTATAAGTATGCGGACTTGATATCGAGCTGAGTAATCTCGAAGTGTAGTGAAGCCGCGAGAGTAAGTACAAACCGTAGTGAACTCATACGCGCAACAGGTGCGAATAAGTCGTTTGAGTAGTAATCAATACCGTCACGCTGGGAGTATCCTTGCGCGACAAGTCTTGACTTGAGTTTAGTGACTTTGCCGTGTTCGTATTTTGTTTTGTAGACAAAGCGCGAACCAGTGATGTTCGCATTTGGCGGCGGGATACAGTATTCCCAAGTGCCAAGTTGTTCGAGGGTATCAACCTCAGTTTTCATCGACTTGAGCCAGTCGATTTTGAGTGGGTGGTTAAGTACGTCTTTGTAAGTAACTGGATCACCGACGTCTTCAGCGTAGTATGCATTGAATTCAGTCAAGTAGAAGGCAATGTTTGTATCGACTTCATCATAGTTTAAGCCTCGAGCTTTTCGCGAAGGCTTAGGCTCTCTAGTAGTACGCCTAGGACCAGAAGGGTCAGGCTCGTCGATGTCCATGGGTTCAACATGAGGATTCTCCTCGAGTTGAAGTTGTTTTTCAAGAGTAGGTTGTTCGATATTTGGTTCTTTCTCCCCTTCAATTTGTGCCGTAGAGTCAACAAATTGCAAGTTTCGTTCGACGCCTACGCGTGTTCCAAAGTAAACGTAGTGGCCTTTGGAATATTCAGCAAAGCCTATCCAAACGGCGCGCTTGCCTTTTGGCGCGAGTTTATTGGTTCGGTATTCGTCGTATACGATACACGGTTGACCAAACTTTTGAAGCGCATCAAGGTTCGCTTCAGTACCATAGCGTTTAAAGTAAGGAGTTTTGTATTGAAGAGGAGCACGAGGAGTGCGATTATAGAGATAAACCGCATGAAGCGCAGCGTACCACCATAACCGGTTCGGTAAAGCAGCTGTGTGTAGGTTTACACGAACCAAGTTCATAATAGTCTGGTGTGTGCGCTCAGCAACACCATTTTGTGCAGGAGTATCGTGCACAGTAAGCCGGGGTATAGTACCTTGTGACTTCAAGTAGTTTGTCATATTTGCACCAGTGAATACGCCATCGTTGTCAGATTGAAGAATCTTGACGCGAATATTGTATTGCGTAAGAAGCTCAGTAGAGAAGATAACCCATTGAGTAAAGGCATCATCTTTTGTTTTTAATGGCGCAAGTGTTAACCATCGAGTTGAGTCGTCGACGATAGTCAACCAGTACAGATAATGACCAGTAATCGACGCAGTGGGTAGTGGCCCAAAGATGTCGATATGAAAGTGATCACCGAAGGAAGTAGCCAACGGCGAAGTACGAGCTTTGGGGACTGGAGTACGATGAATATTATTCAAGATACAGTCCTCGCACGGAGTTTCTGTGCGGTCAGTGATATGAGTAGTAATGATAAGTTTGGACGTTTCAAGTAGTTTGTTTATCTGGAAATAACTGATGTGACCGAGTTTTTTATGAAGTTCAAGCATCGTTATACCAGACTTATGCACGCTTGCTAAAGAAGTCACGCGAGTAGAGTTAAGTGAATACAAATCGTGTATTTTTCGTATCACAGCTACACAAGACGCGTTTGAGTCATATATAGTACAAGTATTTGAGAAGAAAGTAAAGCGATAATCAGCGTCCAATTTTGAAACACTGATAAGCGTGAAGGGTAGTTGTGAGTTATAGTAGACATTCTTTAGCATAAGTTGATTATGCGTACCATTTTCCTGTTCAACCTCCAGTACCATGTCGCCAGCGAGTTTGAGACTTATTTGCTCTGAGTTGGCAACAGTAAGTAAAATAGTTGGTACAGAGTGAACGTTGAAAAGTAAGTCACGATATGGTGTACAGTGTATAGTAGCACCAGTATCGATGACATGAACGCACTTGTCAGACGACAAAGTTGCGAACAGTGGAAGTAAAGTAGAAGAAATGGTACGAGTACTTACGTGCATCGTCACGTCCGAGTTAGAAAGAGACTTCACCCACGCGCTTGGGTGAGGGTTCTCGAGGACCTCTTCGTCCGAGTCAGCAGTGGCAGTGACGTTGGCCATGAAGCCAGTAGCAGTGGAAGAGCCGGCAGCGGCGGACTCTTTCTTCTTGCCTTGAGCGGCGGCGGCAGTGGACTTGCGAGTGATGCCCTTCTTTTTCATCGCAGCTTTGGACTTCTCAGTCCAGGGCAGAGGGCAAGTCGGCGTCATGTGGCCAGGCTGACCACAGTTGAAGCAGTTGCCCTGACTAGAAGTGGAGGGCTTGCTCGACGAGTAGGGAGCTGCAGCCGCGCGAGCAGTAGTGGTGGTTTTGGTCGATCGTTCAACCGCGGCCTTGCCCTTGGCGTGCGAAGCCGAAGGAGCGTGAGCTTTGTCCTTTGGGACGAAAGTGGTAGGCCTCTTGGACTCGGAAGTCTTTGGGGGGTGCGTGAGTCGCCAGTTGGTGAACTCGCGACGAAGCTCAGCGATGAGCGCATTAGGCCTATAGCGGAACTTCTCTCCAGCTGGAGTAGAAGAACGCACGCCGACCTCGTAGTTCTGACGTGTGGCGGCATAGGCAGGAGGGATAATCCCGATGATGGCAGCGTAGAAGATATGGTCGGGGATGTCGACACCAGCAGCGATAAGCTTTCTGCGGATATTAGTGGCGTCATCGAGCAGCTTGTCCATCTCGTAGATAGGACGACGAAGGTGGAACAACTGGTAAATTTCGTTCGCGTCAGACACAGTGGTCTTCGGATCGTAACGTTCACGCAGCTTGTCCATGAGTACGTGGGGCTTGTACTCATTGAGGTAGTTGGCCATGACCGAGTCAGAGATATGACCGGTCAGGACGTTGAAGACAGCCCGCGTAACCTCTTGAGGTACGGTCAGACCACCTCGGAGTGTGTGGAACTCCAGTATAGTAGACATAGCGGTCTCGACGCGGAACTTCCACATCGGCCAAGTGTCTGCCCCAGTAAGCTTGCCAACATCAGAGAAGGCTTTGTTAATGTCGCTTAGCGACATAGTGAAGTTGTTGTTGTGGCCAGGTGGCACAGACAGAAGTTGTGACACTTCGCGTGTCGACCTAGTGCCTATGGAGCTAGGCGGAGGAGGCGGCGGCGAGCCACCAGGAGAGCTGCCCGGAGGAGGGGGAGTTGTCGGACGGCGAGCAGGACGCTTCTCACGTCGTCGACAAGGCCTCTCATCCTCATCCATACGGTCGTCGTCACTGTCATCGTCTCCTCCATGAGGGTGACGACGGCGATCATCATCGCGAAGAGTATCGAAGGGGGTGCGACGGCGATCAGCTGGGGGAGCAGAGACATGGCGAGCACCTGGGACCGCCTCACGATCCTCAGAGCTGGAAGAGTGGTTGTCGTTGTGACTGGGTTGGGGTTCGACGTCAGGGACGTTAGAGTTGGATGGTCCAGCTGAGGGAGCATCGGTTTTTGTGATAGTTGTGGCAGACATCGAGGGAGGAGGTGTAGTAGGAGCAGGAGAAGGAGTAGGAGTGAATATGGGGGTTGTCCTGCGAGTGGTGGTTGTTCTTTGGCGGGGTTGAGCTCTGGTACCCCTGAGGAAGTTGGTTTGGTGACGCTCTCTAGTGGAGCGACGAAGTTGAGCTTGATCAGCGAGATCAGAGCTCATAAACAGAGAGGAGTGGTTGTAAAAGTGAAGTAGAGTGAAGATATGAGCTTTAGGCGGGGCTCATAACCTTTTAACAAGGTATCAGGAGAGTTGAGAGCGTTGAGAGAGAAGACTGAGGTGGTGGTCACACAGAGAGTTGGGGATCAAAAGCGATAGCAGTGCATTGATCAAAGTAAGTCTTATATACGGTAACTACGGCACTAAGCGCGCGCTAAGTAGTACGAAGACAGAATAGTTAAACACTGGATGCATCTCACAAGTAAACTTTCAGCCGACTCACCTTACCACTCGCAGATGGATTTCCTGATCTCGACTCGGGACGAGAGTGTGAAGACAATAGTGTTGGGGAAATTCTTGAGGAAATCTGTCAAGATTCTTGTCTCAACGGAATGTGTTGGCATGGTAAGCTTCAAGATGCACGTATTCTATCGTTGTTTGATGAAACTCTCACTTACAGGGTCTGGATGTTCCGGGAATGCCACGGATGGTACAGTTCGGCACTCCTCGTGCCCTTCTCGAGTGGCAACAACATGCTGGACGCGCTGGTCGTGGTGGCGAACAAGCCTATGCCTTATTGTTATTGGAGCCTTCAGTGTCCAAGGTGATTAATCGTCAAGCATCGCAGAAGGGCAAGGGGACAGAAATACCCTCTGCAAGCATGGCACCCGATAGTGTGAAAGTGGAGGAGGTCGACGAAGGTTTACCAAAGCAGCGAAAGCGCAAGCGCAAAGGCACAGATCAGGCACAGGCACGAGGCACCATTGAACGTAATTTTCTAGAAGATCATAATTCTAATCCCGCACGCAATCAGCAGGCAATAGACGAGAGTGCCGTGGTCAACGATATTGGCACGCAGGAGGCTTTCCTGGATGGTAAGGATGTTCAGTACCGCAAGAATGTAGAGGGAAATATGAGGGATTTTGCACTTACCAACGAATGCCGACGAAAGATTACTATTCGACACTTTGATGGACATCCCCCTATGCACGGTATTTGATTTGTTTACTCACGTCAAATGTCACTCACATATGCCTAGATCTCATCGTTGTTTGCTGTGACAACTGCTTGCGCGCGAGGGGAAGCAATCCCTCAAATCCCATTATTCTCACCGAGCACGACATCACTATCATAAATCTGATTAATCGCCTCGATTCTCGGTTCCATGAAGTTTGCATCTTACCTCCAATCGAGCTGGCTACGTTTGCGGATCAGGCTAAGAAACGAGTCACCAACCGTCTTACTGCGGTCAAACAATCTCTGCTGAACCTACGTGAAGAGTACTGGCGCGAACATCATCAATCAACCTCGATTTTCACTTCGGAGAGCCTCCTACCTGACGACATGCTCAAAACTCTTGCTGCCTCGACGAAGATTACAACTATGGCTGACTTGGAGCTTGGCTTTCCGGGATGGATCTTTGCTGAGGATCTTGGGCCTCGTGTGCTTCAGACTATCGCGAACGTTGACTCTTGCTGGCTGGCTAAAAATAGTGCTACAAAAGGACAAAAGAATGTGGAACGAAAGGCTGAAACTGCAAAGAACAAGCCGATGAACGACGAAATTGAGCGGGAAACCCGATGGCGCCAACGTGAGGAACTTCGTCTGGCTAGGCTGACTGAGAAGCACGGAGATGGATTCAAGCAATTCCAGCCAGAGAATGGGAAATTTTCCACTGCCGCTGCATCATCTACTTCTACGTCTTCATCTCCAACAACTCCTCTGCACCCGTCTCCATCAGCCCATGCTATTACTTCAGGCTACTACACTGTGCCCTTGACTCCGGACTATCGTACGCCACAAGCCTCAGCTTCCCACACTTTTGCCTCTCCGTTCGCGCTGTTTACTCCTGTTACCGCTACAAGCTACCCCTCTCCATGGACGTCAGGTACTCTCCCAATTCCAGGGCTACCATCAGCACGTCAAACATTCGACTCTCCGCCTATGCCATTCAATCCTGTTACACCTGCATCATCCCCATTCACTTTGTTTACTCCTGTCACTCCGTCAGCATTGTTTGCACCATCTCATGTACCCACATTGCATTATTCGACTCCTCCCCTTACACCCGCAGCATCGTCTTCGCGTAGCATTGAACATTCAGCATCACCTACATACACATCTCAGTCGTTCGTGTGGCGCCTCTAGATAAATGAATATGATTATTTTGCAATTTCAGATACAGGCTATACATCGGATTCAACCTCATTACTGTCTGCAGATGCATACCGCGAGTCTGATGCGAGATTATCTAACTGTCGAAGGATTTTTTCTGGGCTGTCGAAGTTTTCAGCTGTCAACTTCTCTTTCACACGTCTGTCCGACCATCTTTTCATCATGGCATTGAGCGCGACCGGATTGCAGCCAACCAGGAATACATCCTTGATACGTTCGTCAGCTGGGATGTGGCGGCCAGGCTTGTACACATGCGCATTTGCCTCGTGGTACTTCCCTTGTAGCTTAACAACGTCGGACTCGTGCTCAGGAGAGGTGTGAGACTTGCCGCGGCGAAAGTGGTTGAATTCCCGCTCGACGTGGTCCTTGAGCTTGCGCTGGGTGGGAATAGAGGCAGAGATTTTCTTGATGTAGTCCCACGTCGCGTAGGGACCGTGAGCTCCGAATATCACCTGTAATGTAATTGTGAGCACAAGAGACATGAAGAAAAACGGCCAATAAGCTCACCTTGATATCCCGAACATTGTGCTCCTGGACCATGTCGTATGCCAGGAATCCGTTCTCGCGTCCTGTCGTGTTTGCGAGCCAGCAGTAACACATCAGGAAAGATCTGTCAAATATTTTAGTATGACAGCACGAAGAACCGTGAGGAACTTACTTCAGATCATCCGGCCACTCACGCCAGAGGCCCTGCATGATTTCGAGAAGCTCATGGGTGTAGTTGTGGCTGCCGCTTCCATGGAAGCGGAAGAGGAGCCGTGGTAGCATCAGCTCGATGCGACCAACATCGCCTGTGGCCATCGCGTCGTCGAAGTTGAGATAGTTGAGAACATCGCGACAGAACATGACACCCTGGATCAACAGGTCGTCTTGTTCTGCACGCGGACGCTTGCGCAGCTTCTCGAGAGCTCCGGTAGAGGCAAAGTCCTCAAAGATCTTGACAGCGAGATCATGGAGGGTGTAGGGTGTGGCAAGCATCAAGTCTGCGACATCTTTGGCTTTGCCAACAGTGGCCCAGATGTCGCGGAAACGAGCCTCGGCGGTGTGTTTCAGAGTGCTGCGAAAGTCGTAGTGGAAAGTGCCTTGCACTGTGGCAGCGGCGTGGAGTGATTTGCGACCCATGTTGTTGAATGCGTGCTTGAGTCCGAGGTTCTCGCTGGTGCCGTAGTGTTGCTTCCGGATCGTCATCTCCTCATTGAGTTGTGTATGGAACCAGCCAAAGATTTCGAAGAATTGTTCAAATCGTTGGCGGTGATTCATGTCGAAAGCTCGGTCGCGTTTGACAGACCGTATACGAGTGGTGGTGAGCTGATCGCCGATCCAGACGATGAGGCGGTCGAGGAATGGTTCACGGAGTGCGCGTTCACCGTTGAGATCAACCTGCCGGAGCCATTCCTGTAGAACCTTCCGGTTGCCTTCCTGCGAGGCCTCCTCCATGTGGACGGTGTCGAGCATGTACTGGCAAGTTGCATGCGCCTTGCCAGTAGGGAGCTGTTGGACAGGATCGGGACGAGAAAAGAGGGGGTGAGTGCGGTGCTCCCAGTCTTCAAAGGCGGGATGCATCAGGAGGAGTTTCTTGATGAGATAGATATGGTCCTCGCGTATTCGAGGGGCGGCTGCGATCTCGTGCTGGAAAACATCCCGCGCGGTGATGGGGTTCTGGCATCCAGCAGCGCGCTGCGCCATGTAAGCGATGCGGTTGGGAGCGACGGCTGTGGGGTCCTTGACAATGTAGATGGTGCCGCATGTGCCGTTGTCGAAGTGGTTTTGGTGGTTGTTGCGCATCTCGTAAATCCTGAACGGAATGTTCAGGTTGTCGTGACCGCCAAAGAAGATGTAACGGCTGATATCGTCGATCATTCGGCGTCGATTCGACTCCGAAAGCTCGACAATACCAGCGTAAACCCATTTTTGGCTCATGGTGAAGCCAAAAAGGTGTGTGGTGTCGTTCGCCTTGGCTGCGAGACCGCACGACTTGAGGTAGATACTGAGGAATTTTTGGTAGCGACAACGTCGCTGCGACCGGTTGTAGTGGAGAATGGTACCGCTGATGAAGATGCGCTATGGAACGTGTGAGCTCTAAATCCATGCGGAAAATATGTTTACTTACCGGCTCGTGGTCCTTTGTCTTCCTGCGCTTCTTCTGCAGGGGTGTGCACGAGAGAGAGTCCATGATGTCCCAGTATGTAGGCATCATGGTCTTCATTCTCTCGATGTCGTCCTTGAGTCGGATGCCGAGGAGGTATTCCTCCGACATGTCCTCGGGGGCGATTTGAGCTGCGGCGCGAACTCGCGCATCTCGCGGTTGAGTCGTGCCTTGACGTTGTCAACGGCCCACTCGTTCATGGCACTGAGGGCGCCTCGCGTCGTGACACCCCGTTCGTGTCCGCGAGGTGGTTTGTGCCAGTTCTTGAGTATCCCAGGAAGTTGCTCGCAGTGCATGAGTGCAGTGCGAGCGTATCTGATCTTGATTAGTTAAGCAAAAAAATATACAACTTGTTACTCACCGGATAGTCGACTGCTCCGACACCATATGCCCCGGGATCTCCAAATTCCAGCTCAGGTAGTGTAGGAACGAGACGGTGTCCAGTCCTTGCGTCGCCATGTAGTCGATAACGGAAACGAGGCGACGGGAAATTGTTGCGTGGTCCAGATTTGCGAGCGACTGGAACGCGAGGTTTGTGCGTGCCATGCCACCGCGTCGATGAAGTCGAGCTTGGATTTCGTCCGCTTCCGCATCCGTGATTGTAGGAATCTCGTTGTCGTGTTGTTCGTTGTCGTCAGGATCAAGGTCATAGATAGGGGGGAAAGGAAATCCAGGCGGCATGAAGAGCGAGGGAGAGAAACAATCGAAGAGGGCCACGACGAGAGACGAAACACGAGGTTGTGATGGATTTCATCAAGGGTCACGTTATCTAATCTACACATGAAACGCGAATAAAAATAATCAGGCGCCCGCTGATGATCTCGAAAAGTCTTCGATTTCGAGCACGTGCGACTGAGCGGTACCCGCCACTGACCGATTACACCAGACGTTAAGGAGCGCGGTTCATTGTGTCTTTTTCGAACTCCGCGCTCCAAACAAGGAAGGAGCATCGGCGACGTCCGCGCTCTCCCTTAACGTCTGGTTCGAGACTATGAAACAGGCAGCCGTGACTATCACACAAGTCTATGTGGTTGCTAGGCCGTCTGTCGTTGGGTTTCTCAGTGTGGACCGGAATGTCTGTAAAGCAAATGCATGGTGCAATTAAAAGGACTGAGTACACATGAGAACTCGAACAGGCTTGAAACGGGCTAAGAGCTATTGTAAGGGAAAGATAGGAGGCGGATACAAACGAGAGGACGGGGGGTGCAGGGGGAATGGCTATACGAAAGCTGGTGCGAACTGAGTATGAGGGAGACGGCCCAAAGGGCCGTCAGACGTGCGAGGAGACCTGCCCGACCGAGATTCTGAAGGAGATATATAGGTGAGCAACAATTCCCAACAAGGTAGGAGTTCTCGACGCATTAGCGCGAGTCTATCCCCATACTACTAGGATGATAACTCACCTGAGAGATGTACCCTGCCTAACAAACCAGAGGCATTGTGTAACGGACAAACTGCGCGTGAGCGTCTGGATCGGTCGTCGCTCCCTGTTCTTGCCCTTTACAAAGGTGTACGCGAATAGGTGCTTGCCGAGCTGCGGATCGTTGAGCTGGAGGTGGTTGTCGAGGTTGGATGCCGGATCTGTGATGCCGTCCTGCGTGGCCCAGAAAAGAGTTTTGCCGGAGGTATTCGCACTCTTGGTCTATGGGATGAATAGGTGCGGTCAATTCTATTTTTTTTTTTTTTGGTAGAGCGTAACAGGAGGAGGGCAGTTCGCCTGACAAACCCCCATCCTCCTTGCTGGTGCGAGGGGGTTTCACCCTCTAAGGTAAGTTATTGCCAGTACCGCAGGGGAAATGCTTTTTCGCACACTGTCCAGATTCTAGGACGGCCGTGTGGGACTGGATTGTCTTTCACTGCTCGACCGTTAACCAGGGTCGTAGGGCACGCCCTCGTCTCGGTCTCGCTCCAGTTCAATCCTACCCACTAAAACCCCTGTATGATGCAGCCAGTCTGTAGGGAGGTTGTTCTCATTTTGCAGTGTCCCTGACCATGTCATTAGGACCTCTTCCTTTCTCAACCGCTTTGGGTATCTCCATCTCGTAAAAAAACAAAACGTTATCGCACAATACCTACCACTGTAAACCCGAGCATTACAATATAACATTGAGCAAACTTTATCTCACACAATCTCTGTACCTGGAAAGTTATAAACACCCGGCACCCGCGATAATGGTCCACAGGCCACTTTATCTTGCATGGTAATACGTTTGAATGTCTCCGCCCACAGTTTACATTGCAAGATAATCTCGCCGCCAGTAGTTTATATCGTCATACACATCAATGCAATGCTTTCAAGGCAGTAGTTCTCGCATTAGGGTGCATAGCAACAATGGATTGAACAGCGCAATGGCGAGAACATCAGCTAATTAATAATACAGCGCGAGCATGGTGAAAGAAATAGTCATCATAGCAGAACAGATACAGCGAGTAACAGTGTCCAGGTTGAGAAGAAATTGAGAACGTCGCGAGAGCAGATACATGCAGAGACAGGAGCAGAAAATGTGGAGGTGAGCATGGCCACCAGTCATATGAGTGACGTCCAGTTTCAAGCAATACCGCACTCACAAAGAAACCTATCAGGCGAACGTCAGAATTCGGAAATAAAATAAATCTGGGTAGCACAATCACTCACCTAACAGTTGCGCCAAATGAGGCTTGGACATTGGAAGGCATGGCCCCGTCTCTTGTAGAAAGGGCAGTACTGAAAGAATCCATTAAACGAGACTGTATGCGCGGAAAAAAATTGTGTGCGTACGAAGCATTTCAGAGGTATCCACGTATAGTTGGTAGGCGACCACGCCGGCCAGGGCAACGACTAGAAGGGTAAGAATATAGTTGTTGCGATTGAAAAATGCATAGGTTCGGATGACCAGGATGACCTCTGAGGTGACTTGATTCCACATTGCAAGTGCGACGGGAATCTGATCGATATGCGTTGCATAAATTAGCGCTATCGGGTCCACAAGACTTCAGCTACTCACGCGATAGATCTTCTCGCACTCCTCGACGGTGTGGTTCGTGCAGAAGGCCCAGAGAAAATATGGTACCGCAGCGATGACCCAATAGCTGGTGGACGGGAGTCCGTTAGCTTGAAGTAATTTTCACACATGACTGCGAGGGCTCACCGACAGAGCAAGTACGCGACTTTGACCGGCGTCCAATGTGTCTTCCATATCTGCAAACATCGTCAGCGTCGTGTACGCGCGTCGGGCGATAAGCTACCGCGCCACTCACAAAACGATATTTTCTAGGCAGCGCTATGGCCCAGTCCCAAACGACGATGGTGTCTGCATGACAACGATTAGTGATTGAAGCGAAGAGTGAAGAAAGCTTCCTCGCTTGCACTCACACATTGCTAAACAAATCAGTGGTCAAGGTCAGGCGTCGCTTCTACCGGCGAGGTTGAACGTGTGCTTACCACAAAAATGGACCTGAGTACCATCGCCAACGCAAAGAGTCAGCATACGGCGGCAGGGTGTGGGGCAAAGACGTACACGAAGATGAGGTTGTCTCGGGTGAATCTGGCATGTTGAATAGGAATAGACTTGCGCGGGTGAATGCGGCGTCGCTTGAGGTCTACGACCGCACTCAGAGAGTCGAGGGGACGGTAGAGCTGATCGTGTAGGGCGTCGTCGTTGATGAGCAGCAGGGAGAGAGAGAGGAGATGGTGGTTGGGGGGAGACGATGACGGCAAGAGCGAGAGCGCCGAAGATGGGGTAGGGAAGTGTGAAGGGGCCCGTCGATCCACCACATGTGAAGTTTTGGAGGCTTCCTGACCTACGAAGCCCCAACTTTCTCACACTCATGTCACCCCCGTCCAATGCACGCCACAGGGTGTGCTGCTGAGAGGCGGGTCATATGCATGGCGTAGCTTGCTCGTCATGTGTGCACTGATGTATAACAGTCGTTAACCACGGCGGGTAAGGAATTAATAAACTATTTTGTTCGGTGCACCGCCAGCACCTTCTCCTTCCGCTCCATGTTCCTCTTGTTACGAAGCAGACAATAGTCACCAAACTCATTTGTCTGTTGCCACTTCTCCCCCGGCACCCACAATGTCCTCGTTAGCAACGACGAATGCCTTGCATCGAGGAACGGCTCGCACTTCACCCTGTCCCATGCCTCATGCACTGCATACCGCGGCTCATGCGGCGTACTCGTGGGGTGCAGAGGATAATTCGAGTCAACGAGGTAGTCGCACGTATTCACATCCACCTGCAACAGAAACCTTCAGAAAAACAAAAAAAAAACCGCCCACGAGGCGAACATAGTGCACATACATAGAAACCCGGCTCCTCCTTGTTCATATTGTTCAAACCACCAGGCACGACCCTCGTTTCATGGATACGGCTCACCAGCCCACCCTTTTTCGGCGTCCGCTTGAAATGTCCAGGCAACATCCCGTCGAACTCGTTCTTGATCCATTCGACCGTGACCCCGTCTGGAACGAGGTAGCTGCCAGGGAAACGGTGCCACTCTTTCCCGAAGCAGAGCGTCAGGTTGAACGGAGTAATCAGGTCATATTCAATTTGGGGCTCGTCTTCATCAGACTCTGGAATACGACGTCTGTGCCGAGGATCTTGGGGCGGAGGGAGGCGAACGTATCCCGTTGCGTTCAAAACACGAGGGATTTCGTACGCCTCGAAATGGTTCATGAGTGCCATGAGTGCGCGGTAGTAGTGGTAGAGCGCTATGCCTCGCGTGACAGATATGACAACAGATGAGCTGCTGGAAGGGATAGCGGTGATGGTGGGGGACTGCGGGATTGAGACCGTTGAGCATCATCATGTAAGAAGGGGATAGGTGAGAACATGGGAGTCGCTGGAGCCGACGGTGATACCAGCGGGACAATTGAAAGTGCCATGGCTGTAGGTCTTGCGCCGTCTTTATCGTTCGAGACGGGGAATGTGTCCCACGTAGACGTGACCAAGGTTGTCCTTTTGATAGCTCTCAAATATTTTCCAAGGAACTTATATGCTTTTTGAGGATGTAGACATAGCTCGCATAGACGTTGAATTGTAAAGGGAGCACTGCCAGCGCCTCTGATTAGTACTAACTGGTGAAGTTTAGATGAACGCGCACCCGTCGAGCTCGTCCAATTGAGCATATATTGCTTCCTTCATGAATACGGTCTCATCCTGCATCAAGATTGCCTTGGGTGCTTCATTGGGTTGTTCGGGTTGCGAGGGCGCGGTGGAAATGGCGGCAATTTCAGTCCTCCGGATTGCGTTTGGCAAGAAAGTGACACTAACTGAGGATTTGGCAGCACATCGTTTGACTGCGATAGATATAGGGAGATATTCTTTACTATGCGTTCAGCTAGCTGATGTCGAGTACATGCGAAATGAATCGCGCACCTTATCAAGCTTATGCTTGATAATGTCTTGAAGTCGCGTCCACGCCGTTCGGCAAGGGCTATAAGCACTTTGGAAACCCGTGTGCCAGCACAAGTATTCACGTTACTTCATCTGTGGACGCGATTTGCTCCAACACTTCATCGTGTTCTGCTAGCTCGAAGGATGATTAATATGTCCCAATTGCAAAGCGCACACGTCGCATACCTTTCAAGCATTGAGCTTTGCATTGTTCCCGTCATGTCACGAAAGAGGGCGTTGACAATAGTGGTCGTGTGTAAAGGACGTGGTGGTGGCTGTTTATCACAGCGCACTACATACATACTTCGACGTCGTGGTTGCCAGCGCCTTGCATCCGGTCCCAGACGCGGTGTGACATGATGTGACAGCTGTAATAATGGTTAACAATGTAATATATTACTGACACTACTGCTTTACATCGAGTGCTGGGCCTTTACATTAGTTTAAAATTGCTTACCGCATGCCACTTGGCCTTTACAATGCAATATAAACGACCTGCCTTACGCGGACATCATTATAATGTCAAGCGCGCGCGATAAACCCCCGGCACGCAATATAAAGCGCGATAATGTTTTGTTTATTTACCCGATGTCGGGCTGGTTAGCGCGATATCTATCTGAAGTCTACGGTTTAAAGCGCAGTGCCAACGGCGTACTATCTCCTCCCTCGTGAGTTCCCAGTTTGGCACATCCCCGTGTTCAATTACCCGTTCACACCTAAGTCTCCAGATTAGGTGCGCAGACTCCGTAATAACCAGACGGTAGAGGCGGGTAGTACCCCATGCTTCCTTTCCCTCGCTTGTCCTAATCGTTACGAGGTTCGCTCCTATTACCGTCCCTAACATGATTTCAGGCATTTCACCAGACTTCCTTTCTAGCAGCTTTCGTGCCAGGCTCCAGACAGTGAGTTGGCCAGGTGCTTGGCACTCTAAAAGAGTGTGTTCCATTGAGTCGACTTTCCCGCACCGGCTGCAGTATGCCCTTTCCTCATATCCTGGTATGTTATTCCACCATTCTCCGCACCGAAATGCGTTATGTAGAGCTTTCCATAGGAAGCTTCTGATTTTCCTGTTATTGTGTTTGCACCTAATCGCTTTCCAAAGGGATTCTTCCGTCGGTCTGATTCCTGTTTCCTCCTCTATGTCCTGCAATACACGGCCAACCTGGGCTTTTGTTCCTCTTCGCGGTACGTAGCTCTCCCTCTCCTTGATTCCTGCGTAAATAGTTCTCTGGGATATTGTTTTGATTTGCGCCCCTTTCAGGAGGAACTTGTGTGGTGCTGGATGCACCTCGTCCTGAGGGAGGGGAAGCGTCGCCCCCTTCGCAGCAAGCCTATCAGCTTCCTCGTTCCCTTGAACTCTTGAGTGGCCTTTCACCCAGCACAATTCTGTTGTTGCCGCTCTCGATCGTGCCCACGCTATTATGTCTTGGAAAAGCTCTTTGTTCTGGACACCTATCCAACCTTTTTCTTCCCAGGTTTTCGCATGGATTGTTAGACCCTCCAGGCAGTACCTGGAGTCCGTGACAATTCGAAGGGGTACTACATTGGGTACTGTTGACAAGACATGGAGGATTGCTGTGAGTTCTCCAGCTTGGTTTGTTTGGGTCCCTCCCCTGACCCTTATTGTGGCATTCATTGGGTGATTTTCCGCTACCCATACCCCAGCGCCCGCTCTTGCATTTCCTGCTCCATTGTTCGTGCACGATCCGTCCGTATACACCGTTACAGGTGCGTGGTGCATATTGGAAGTGGGTGGACGTTCCGTCGGGTTCCGGGCTCTCATACCTTCATTGGAGAAAATCCTGAACCCTTGTGCCAGGTCGCTGTGGATCGTTATTGAGGGGTCAAAAACTATTGGGAGGTCCGTCCCTTTTCGTTCCTGATTGATCTTCTTACGCTTGGTGGTCAGTGACAATCCGTCATTCGCAGGTCTATAGCTGGGGTTCCATTTGGGGGTGAGTCTTTGGTACAATTCTTTCGCCGTGATATAGCACTCATATGGGTCTCTACAGCCGCTTATTTGTCTCATTGTCTCGCAGAAGAGGCAGCATCTCCTTCTCTGGTAGTGTCTGTTTGCGCCTTTCGTCGTCAGATCCCCATATTTTATGAAGGTTCGGAGGTGTGATACCGTCTTGATGTGGTGATGCTTCCTCATACATTTACTCGCTCTCTTATTGTGTAGATCCCTAAGGTCGTTCCCAATTCCAATGTGGAGCCAAATGGGCAGTTTTTTCTTAATTTTAGGTCCTAGTTTGATCGCGCTGAAGTTCACCTCGGTTTTCTTCGCTAGATTGATAAGGGCTTTCAGGTAGTGTGGGAGTGTCGAGTTAGCACTTGCGTTCACTCTCCATGTCTGTAGGAAATACTGAAGCTTCGATTCTTTGTCATATCTTAGGCCTGACATTACTGCATTCGAGGCCAGGATAGCATCTACCGCATAGGCCCACACAGGTCGAGATTTGGTTAGGTCCAGGAAGGGAGTTAACCACGTAAGTGTTATTGCATTAACCCTCGCTTCTATGTCCAGGAGGGCAATACCCCCTTCCTTAACCGGACGGTATAAGGTCTCTAGCCCTACCGGAGGGGATTGTGAGTCCGGCCATATAAAATTCCGGATTGTTATAATGAGTTCTCTCTTAACGTGGTTCGGCATACCTTGTACCTTGGTAAGGTACTGTATTCTCCCCCCTACTTCCATATTGATTATAAGTCTCTTCCCAAAAATCGTTAAGCCAGGTCTATCCCATTCTTTAAGGCGTTTCTTAATTGTTTTCACTACAGGCTGCCACGGGGCCGCCTCATCAATTCCGTTGCCTATCCATACCCCCAGAATTCTTGTCATTGTACCATCCTCCGCCACTCTGATCCCGTCGGGAATCCGTTCTCCTGATAGGCTGGAGGTCCGGTCTCTCACCACCTGTGCCCTGTATTCCGTGGTCCCTATGGGTATTATTTCTGTCTTTTCAAGGTTGAACTTTGCCCCTGACGCCATGCACCACTTCCCTAGAAGATTTTGTAGGTCAGAGTAGTTGTCCTCCTCTGAGAGATAGACTGTGGTGTCATCTGCAAATAGCGTCGTAATCAAGCGTTCTGCTTTCCCCGGAATGTTATACCCTCTCAAGCCCGACTGTCGTAACATACACGCCAGTGGTTCTATCGCAATATCAAAGAGGAGGCATGACAGGGGATCCCCTTGCCGAACTCCTCTCGTCACTCTGAAGGTCTTGCTCATTACACCATTTATTATAACGCATGATTGGGCTGACTCGTACAAAGACCTTATAGTGTTGACAAATTCTCCCGGAGTCCCAATAGCTCCCAGTACACACCAGAGATATTCATGGTCAATTCTGTCATATGCTTTCTCCTGGTCTAGCGCTATGATTACCCCGTTCTCCTCCATCGCCTCCGCATAGTCTGTCATCACTCTTGCCAGGTTAGTCTGGTTGAAAATCGACCTGTTTGGTATAAACCCCGCTTGGGCTGGGTGGATGACTTGGTGTACCCATCTTGCGAGTTTCATTGACATCGCTTTTGTAAATAATTTATAGTCTGAGCTCAGGAGGGTTATGGGTCTGTAATTTGCAATCTCCCTCTGGTCCTTCTTCTTATAAATTGGCGCAATCCAGCCTTCCGCAAATTTTGAGTCTCGAATCACTCCATACTCTTGCATGTCATTATATAGCATACGGAATAGGTCTAAGATATTCAGGGTCTCATTCTTTTGCCTGTCCGTCGCTCCTTCATCACGCGCTACCGTTATGTATTGACGATGTATTTCTTTCCACAGCTCATATGGTATCCCGTCCAGACCCAGAGCTCTCCCTACCTTGCAGAACTTTATCGCTTGTTCCAGGTCTTCCCAGGTGAGTCTCGTCTCCAGGTCCTCTTTTGCTTTGTTTTTAAACTTCCGTTCGATGTACTTGAGCACCTCTGCGATGTCTCTCCTCCTTGATCGGGGAGGGTCATCCCATGGGCCATCTTGCTGTACCTTGTCATGGTATTGCGCGGCGGCCTCCGCCATTCGGTTGGAGCATTCTATATATCTGGGAGGGTTGGATGCATTGTAATCCGCATGGCCTTCTGGCCACCCTGATGTTGGGTCACGCATACTCATCATTATGTCTCTCGGTACTTTTGGTTTATTTGTATTGATCCAGTTTTTGCTAATCTGTTCTCCGTACAGCCAGTCACTTGACGCTACCGCTTTCCTAGATGCATTAAAGCGGCGTGCCTCAAGGATCTTCACTCTTTCAAGGAGCATCGCTGCGTCCCGACCTCTTTCCTCTTCCGTCCCATAATCTCTCGTGTTGAGTAATCCTTCCCTCTCCTTTTTCAGCTTCTCTATCCGCCTTTGCATCTTTGGTATGTTCTCCTTGGCCATCTTCCGAGCCATCGCGGTAATATCTTTTTTAAAGGTCGCATACAGGGATTGTATATTCCTTCCTTCCGATCTCTCTTCGCGGTCTGGCACCTCATTCAAAAGTTGTCTCCCTCTTTCCACAACATATCCCCTGAACTTACGGTCCATTAATATCGTTTTAGGTATTACCCATCTTCCTTCCCCAACAAAGGGGAGCCTCTTGTCTGTCAGCGACACTGAAACCATCATATGGTCTGATGGCATCCCTTCCGTTGGCTCCGCCTTCCAGTAAATCGCCGTCTTCGCCAGCATAGGTGCCAAATATATTCTGTCGAGTCGTGACATTGCCATGCCGTTCTCCTGGTTATACGTATACATTCTTGTGTCTGGGTACGTTTCTCTCCATGTGTCCGCGAGGTTCAGGTTCATACACAAGTCCTGCAGTGCATACCTCGGCCCGCTGGGGTCGTTCCTCGCTGGGAACCTATCGATCTTCTCTTCAACTATATTAAAGTCACCTATCATCACGTCCGGTCGAGGTTTGTCCTCTTGGGCCCAGTACTCCCCTAGTCTCTTCCACATTGCCTCGTTCTCTCCATGATCATTGGGAGCGTATACATTCAATATCCTCATTGTCACCGTCTTATGCCAGGTTAGTGTGATCATCATCGCTCTTCCCGGAATAATGGATTCCGCTACTATTCGTTCTGTTTCTAGCCTTTCTTTGTTGATTACGAATGCAACGCCCTTTGCTGCGCTAGCTCTCTCCTGGGGCTCTGAGTGCAAGACTAGTAGCCACTTCCCAAAGAGATCATGTATGTTGTCAATATGGGCCTTAGTCAGGTGCGTCTCCTGGACCGCCACTACAGCTAGCTTTTTCTCTCTCACGATTTGATTCATTCTATTCCATTTTTCACTCACACTCATACCAGCGCAGCTCGCACCTCTCCCTTTCATGTTCAAGGTGGCAATTTGTATAGTTGCTGCTGTACGCCGCTTATTGGCTTTCTTAGGTTGGCCATTGTTGTAACGCGATTCATTCGTGGGTCTGTTGTGGAGGGCGGAGCTCGTGTCCGCATCAATCCGCGGGGTCCCGGGCTGGGACGTTGATTGAGGAGGAGAGTGGGGGGAGGGGGGTGGAGGGGGGGGAGGGGAAGGGGGGAGTAACGTAAGACTGTGCCCGTCACCGAACTCTCTGTGACCTTCATCGGCAGCGTTAACGACGGGCAGAGAACCTCTGCCTCGGGTCTCAGAGAGGCTGATCACCGTGCCGTTATATCTATCCGTAGTTGTAATAAAATTTGTCTGTTGTGTAGGATTGGCGGTCGACCTTAATAGGTTGTGTCCAACTGCTATACGACCGATAAGCAGCCGTAAGGACGTTTGGACTAGTATATTCCCCGTTCTCCATAAATTTCGCCACTAGCAATGCGGGATTACCGGTTCGGGGATGCCTAACCCAGGTCAGTCTCATTAAACCATGCGGCTTTCCTGTCACTAGGGGATGCCTAGCCAGTATATTTGGGCCCCAGATTTATGGTCTCAGTTTTCAGCTTTCAGTTGTGGTCTCCGTGGTGCGGCACTTCGTGGCTAAGTGTGACGTCTTATTTATTCATTAATGATTTGTCCGCGCTTTATTCTGGAAGCAAGAACTCTTTTAGTCTACGCATATCTCTACTGTAAGGCTTATCGACTGTCTAGAAGGATCACCTCTTCTAGGTACCACGGCCCCTTCCGCGTCCTCCTCAGTTTCCTCCCCTTTGCCCCTTCCCTCCGCGTCCGCCCCTTTCGCTCCCATTCCTGTTCCCCGACGTAATCGTTGTGAAGGTCGTGGCCGGAGTTTGGCTAGCGCTCGTCTGGGTCGTTGTTGTAGGCGGTGGGTTTATGGACGGGTCGTATAGCCATCCCGGTTCCATGAGGATAGGGCAGGTTTGCTTGGTGTGCAGCGCGCTCGTACATATACCGCATATCCAACACTTGATCGACCGAATATTCATCCCCAGGAACGGGTCCTTAAAGTTTGATTTCATCGCTCTGTCGCGGAAAACCCGCCAGTCCAGGGGATTGAGGGTCGGTGAGTCGAGGAAAAGATGCGCGACACGGAAAGTTGTGTTATCCTGCCTCTTCGTCTCGACAATCTTGATGTTCAGGGAGCGGCGGATCATGTCAATGACTATCTCTAGTGGGAGGAGGGCTAGCTGGTCATTCGTTCTCGCGAGCGCGGTGATTGTGCTGTTGAGGTCAGATTCGTTAAACGCTCTGTTTACCACTGTCCGGAGTTGGTCCTCGTCCGCCTCGTCGTCAAACCCTTCGATAGTGCCTAGAAACATGTCTATGACAGGCCCGTTGGTCGCGAAGAAAAGCGTTCCTTCTAGCGTCGAGATGCACCCACCAAAACTTTGGAGGTGGCTCTTGTATTCCTCGTCGAGGTTATACAACAGGAAATTGAAGGGCGGTTTGTTATTTCCCGTCTCCGGAGTCGCCGCAGACGGTGCTGTGATGCGGATGCCTTTCGGGATGCCCACCGTTTTGCGTAGAAGAGAGAGGATCTCCTCTTTGCGTGCTTGTTCCTTGTTCGCCGCAGGGTACCCTTTGCCTGCCCATCTGACCAGGACTGATTCTCCTGGCGAGTTCGGCCACTCCTTCGTCTGTTCTTTGGAGAGGTTGTCGAAAGGGTAGAAAGGATCGTTGCCTCGCGGGAGCTGAAAGTTGGTTGTCGGGGCGGAGAATTCGAGGTCAAATAGTTTATGGGTCGTCGGTCTGTGGGTGTCGTGGCTCGGCTGCGCCGTGAGGGGAAGAGGTGGAGGTGGGAGATGCATCAAGACGTCGGTCGTCGTATCCGTCAGACGGAGATGTGCCAGCGTCTGCTCTCAGTGAACATGGTTCAAACCCTGGTAGTTCTGCATAGGGGGGGGCTCTTTCATTGGGCTTGGCGTTGGCGTGTCGTGAAACAAGTCGTGGACTGGACGAGTCTGCATTAGCGTAGTTTGGGTGGTCGTAGAGGGGGCGAACGGTGGTTGTGCGAACAGAGTCTGTGTATCATCCTTCCGCACGTTTTGGTGGGGCAAGACTTGGGCTGGAGAACGCGTTATGAACGGATCTTGCTGGGTCGGAGAGATTTGCTTCTCCTCAGGCGTATTAGGATGCACGCTCTCAGACTCCCCCTGGAGCATAATTTGATCTCCATTGTGGTCGACCAAAACTAGTCACGCCAAGGTCAGACTGGTTTCTCGATTGGCCGTTTACTCTCACCTAGCGGGTTCGGGGTCTGGTCAGGCTCTGGTGGGCGGGGGTGCAGACCATCTCCTTCGACTATCAGACCTAATCCCTCCTCCTCTTGTCTCGCGATTTGGTCAAGGGCCTCTATGCCCCCGGATTGTAGCCAGCGCTCTAGGTCCTCCATCTCCTTGTTTCTCGCCACTCCTTGTTGGCTGGCTCGCCTCTCGGACCTCGTCATCTCCCTGAGCAGTGCGTGGTGAGAGTTGCTGCTGTCGTAAGGCGATCCTATATTCTTGGAGTTTGGGGTCGGGGTGGATGGCTGCGAGATCTGGCTTCTATTAGTTGCTCCTTCGTGCGTTTCGGACCTCCTCGACTTCTTCCTCTCTTTAGGTGGACGCTGTTGAGACGCACTGAGGTCAGAGTTTGGAGGTCCTTGGAGTCCCTTGATTGTTTCATCTCGTTGTCAGTGGCTATGGTCGTCTGTTTTTGAGAAGGCTCACCTCCTGTTCTGCTGGATCCGGCCTTGATCCGTTACTCTTGTTCCCTTGACTCAGGGCCTCGTACCGGTTTTTCGCCTCAATGCCGTCGCTAGATTTCTGGGCTTTCTTCTTCAAAACTATCGTGTTCCGCAACTTCTTGGTCTTTGCTTGCTTGTACGCCGTTTGGTCTGGTGAGGTGGTCGTCGAGGTTTCGCTCCTATCTATTCCCATCTGTCCCATTTTTCCTTTCTTGTTGAGTTGAGGTATGTGTCCGGAGGAATATATCACTTACCTCCGAGGCCTCTGTCTGCGCAAGGGAGATGGGGGTGGGAGGGGCTACCTCCGACACCTCCTGCGACGCGGCGCTTGGGGCTGTAGCCTGCAGTGCAGACTCCGCTTTCCTCGCCTTCAGGATCTCAGCGCGCCTTAAGCGTTCTTCCGCTGCGATTTTTGCCGCATCACCAGGTGTGGGGAAGGTCTTCTCGCAGAGAACTCTTGGTGAGTGAGGGGGGGTTTTGTTCCAGGTTTTCGGAGTTGAGGGAGCAGTGGAGGACGACATAGTTGTGAGTCAGTTCAGTCTACAGTTGCTGCGTAGGTAGTTGGCTCACCGTTCAGTTAGGTCACCTTTATATCCCCACTTTCTTTGCCTTCAGCCGCCCGTCGCCTCGGCTTTCTCAGATTTCCTGTCTCACTTTCCGTCAATATCATTGGTTCGACTTCTCCCTTAGTTCCTTGCGTACGTGTTCAACGTTCTACGAGGTTCCATGAGGGGTTCTGTGAGGTTGTGTCGCACCGCGGTTGGTCATTTTCGCGCTCTTCGTGTTTGGATATTCGGTGATTAGGTGGCGGCAGGTGTTGTTCCCTGGATTGTGTCTTCAGCGTGGTTTACTTAATGGCGGCTTACCGGCCATTCTGTCTGTCTGCTTAGAACGTCGTGTTGCGTTTTGTGTCGGCTTTTTGTAGGGGAGGGAAGCTCAATGCATATCTGTACTAACTGTTTGTGGGTGTCTATCAACGACTGCGATTGTGAGAGTGTAGGGTAGTATTTTATTTAATAGTTGAGCTCTGTCTTTCTTTTGGCCCATGCTGTGTTTTGTTTCTTTTTCAGCATTATCATTCGCACATACTTCTGTTTGGTGTGACTTACCACCTTACTCAGCCCAGGTCTGCGTTGACAGTCTGTAGGGCAGTTCCTCCTCCTCGTTCCACTCCATTTCTCCGAGGAAGTTATCAGAGTAACCATGGTGCCGTGCTCGAAACCGGCGCATAAGTTTTGTTCTAAGGGGGGGGGAGTAGTCCTCGTCGTCCACAACGATGAGAATGTTTTGTTTCCCTCGCATCGGTTTCGCGGCAATTACTAATCTTCCTTTGACGGAGCCGACCACGCCTGCGATCCGGAAAACGTGGTTCGGGGACAGGTTTTCCGGCGTCAAGATTGCCACACGCGCTCCTCGATAGAGGCTTCTTCCTGGTTTGTGGACAACATTCCCTGTTGGGGATCCCAGACTATGCGTGCGCTTTATATCAAGCTGGCCTTGAAGGAATTGGGTCATGGGTGTTTGGGGGCTAGGAAGCCATTTCCATATTTTCCTAAATAAAATCTTGGTCCACGTATCGTTATTGGTGTGAGCTGGCTAATTTAACTTTTTTGTAAGTGGTTTCAGATAGTTTTGGGTTTGCCCTTACTTTACGGTGCATTTCCTGTGCAGCTTGGGTTGTCTCCTCTCTGTCCGCTATTTCCTCTCTCTCATCCTGGACGTCTACCTCCCTTGCCTCGGTTGGCCACGTTGGTGCAAGGTGGATAGACTCCTGGGAGTCTAGGACGCTCTCATCGAATTGAGGTACTTCAACGTCTTCAGATGACTCTTGGGAGGAGGATCGATTGTCGTCAGATTGAGTGTCTGTATTGGAAGCTATTCTCTTATTGCAGGGCTATCTAGAGAAATAAGAGAGGTGCGTACGAGTGTAGTTACAGAGGACAACCTGTTCCGTCTGTTGGTGGATGGTGACATAGACCGCTGTCAGCCTGGGTTTGAAGGTGGCGGCCACGTCTCCTTCAACAATGTTGTGCATGGTTGGGTGGGGAGGGGAAGTGGGTCGTTTTCTATTCTCTGCATTTTTGGGCCTTAAGACCTCCTGCTGTAGCGCTTGGTGGTGAGGGGCAGGGGGATTTTCTGATATTTCCATGACATGTACGTAACTTCGCTTGTGGGTTTGGCATGGTTGGATTTTAGACTAGATGCAGCTCTACAGCATGGTTGAATTATGGAGGAAGGGGAGAGAGGGTTACAGCATAAGTCATTTATGGATATTCATATGTGCCATGGTTGTACTTAAGGATCTCAGAATGGGGGGAGGGGGGGAGGGGGATCCGTTTGCTATGCCCCTATGCTTTTTTGTTGTGCGTTTGGCGTTTGTGCCTGTTTTCCGCCGCTTATCAGTAGGTGCGGTCAATTCTAACCTGTTCGTCGTGTTCGTCGCGATGATGAAATTGTTTCCGAGAGCATGCCGGCTTGCCGTGATCTGAGTCATCTCTCGCAGATCTCGCCCGCCCGCCCTGCTGGCGGGAGTCCGCTGGTTATTCCGCCTTTGAGATGCCCGTCGGGACCAGCTTTCAAGTACAAGAAAATTGTAGTTGTTTTTGAAATATTATGGATATTCGTACGAGGGATAACACAATCGGCTTGCGCGCACTTTCTGCAATAGACGCCGAACGTTTCTGACACCAGTTGACTTGACGTTAATCCCCAGTGAAAACACGATCTGCTGGAATCGGACGTAAACAGACATAATCGAAATATTCGAGTATAGTCAATTAGCTTGGACTAAATTTCTAATACATGCGGTTTCAATAGTGAACATTAGCATAAAATTGAATGCAATGGTATAACATGACCATACCAATATAGCGCACTCGAAGCAACTATATCAATCGCGGCGCTATGAATTGACCAGAATAGTATCCATTATACAGCATTCGATGACAGTATTTGACCATACTCGACCGTACTCGACCCAGATCTCCCAACCCCCGCCTCCCGAATAGTGCGCAATAGCACCTATTTGACCGCGGTCCATGCCACTTATCTCTCCAGTACAAGTGCGACCAGCACACGACAGTTCGTGGCGGGCCCGATTCCGTTCAATGTCAAGCGTTCTGTTGGAACAACGTGCGACTTGCTTTTTTCTACGTGTCGTATTAGCTCAGTAAATTGCACGTAGTATTATGCTTACCATTTGCTTGATTTCGTGCGAGAGTGCCTGTACAGTAAGAAGTTGTCAGTGTGGCCGTCTGGACTGAATGAACTGCGCGCTCACAGTCTTGGTGGCATCTGATAATGATTTCCAGTAAGTTGCGAACTCTGCGCTCGAGCCGGAAGAGTGATTTTCCTTCCATCTCTTCCCAGCAAGAAATCCAGTGTGTGACTTGAACTTCGAGAGAAGTAAAGAGCTTACTGCGCGGTGAGAGAAGTGTTCGCTGGAATGACAAACTCCTTTTCATGTTTCCCTTTCAAGCCCTTACCCAGCGTTGCGCGCGGTGTATTGTCTGCAGCCTGCGCGGTATTTGTCGGGTCAGGCAAAGGCGCCTGCGTCGCATTGGTTGAAGACGATCCGCCAAGACCAAGCACGGTCTGGCTTGTTTGTCCCTCTTGAGGCCGTACAGCGTGTTCAGGAGGCGAGCTGGTAGTGGTGGCAGGCATTGCTGTTACCGGCAGCAACAAAGATGGTAGAGCCGGAGGATCTGAGCCAGCCGGTGTCTCAAAGGTAGCCTGTGGTGTAGATAGAGCAGGGGATGCTGCAGGTGAGATGGATGACGCTGCGACTTGAACGAGCGGCGAAACTGCGAACGGAGTTGGCAATGCTGCGGGGAGAGTCGATAATGTTGTAGACGGGGTCAACGACGTTGCGGGCAGAGTCGGCGATGTCGCAGGAAGCAATGACTCGGATACCTGCTGAGCTGACTGCATCGATACCACTGCTGCATTGGACATTACTTCTACGGTTTGCACCTGGCTATTGATACTTTACAAGCAAAGAGCTAGGTTTGCGCACCTATCGCAGATCCTATCGCATCGCTAGACACCGCTTCTGCATCTCCAAACAAGTCTCCGTCTCTGTCAAGATAGGCATAAGTACCAATCAATAGGTAGCATTGCAGACCTGCTAGCGTGTCACATACAAGGGGTTATGAACAAAACCCGTAGACTCAGCTATTTTTGCTTTCTTGCCGCGCTGACAAGGCCGAGTACTTGGCAGCTGGCAATGAACCGCGTCTGAAAGACCATCTGCTAACAAAGGAAGTACACTGTTCGAGTCGCCGCATTCCAGTTTGCGTTTCAGATGATGGCCTGCAGCTTGAAGCGCCTTATCCCGATCAAAATGTGAGAAGAGTTCTATGGCGAGCGAGTCGGCTTTCCAATGGTGAGCACAAAGACAGAGAATGGGGAATTTTGACTCCATGTTCTTGCAAAACTGCTCAAGCTGTACGGTGTCCCTGCCTCGTGCCCAAGTAACTGGTAGACCGACTGCAGAGTTTGTTGCCATGGTCCGAAACATCATAAAAGCGGCTTGACGTATTGCTGGGAGTGTTGAACTGTCTACTTGAGATCCATCTGTGTCAGTGAGAAAACCAAGGACAAGGTTCTGCTTATCGTCTTGAGTCCTATTCCTGTCTTTGTTCTTGCTACGGTATTCGAACCACTCCTCTTTTGTCCAAAATCGTGTGTTCGGGTACTGAGCTCGATTGAGCTCCGGCTGCATGGGCCCTTCACCAGCAGCATGATGAGATGTCTGAGCATGATTATTCGAGGCTGTTGATGTGCCATATTGTGCGATGACCTCTTCGAGTGTCGATCTAGGTAGCAAAGTCCATGACGTGAGTGTCCAAGTGAGGAGTAGGGTTCATACTTCAGCTGCATCTGTCCCGCTACGAGTGATTGGCAAACATTACTGTAGGTCTGCTTCAGTCAAAATGTTGATGGAATAGCATATAACCGATGCATGGAATAGCATATAGCCAAATAACTTACGTGAGGTTGGTCACTTGCATAGAAATCCGACGAGTCTCTCCCGCAACCATATCGTACAGCTGTTGGTGAGACATCGCAAGCGTAGCAAAAGGTGGACCTGTGCCTATTACGTCGCGTGTGTGATCGGATGGCAAAGTCTCACATTGTCATTTTCAGCGCAATGCTCATTCTCATCAATTGATAGGCATACCTTTCGCTGTGGTGTTTCGGGCCATAAAGCTCCTGGACCGTACATGCCCGGCATAGAAGGATATGAGGATACATGCGAATTGTTAAGTGAGAAACTTGAGCAAGATTCTGCTGTCGACAATGGTGGCGGAGAAGAGCCTGAGTGCTCTTGCGAGAACACTGATGGTGAGCGTCTTGGAGTATAGTTGCGGTAGGAGTGCATGATTGTTGTGCAGTGCTGAAGGGGACAAACACGTGTTGTGCGTTGAAGATGGTTAGAAAGCAACAGCGCGACAGAAGTACTTTGCACGCACAATCCAAAGGTCCGTGACCGTGAAGATAACGTAAGCATATCAATTGACGCAGCTCACCTTACAGTGCATATGCAGTTCAATAATGCCGCAGGCAGAACCTGCCAGGAGTGCAAAAATCAAAGCTCATTATCATTGTGTGGATCTTGCACTGCATCTCCAGACAGATGTGTCTCGAGGCCAGCCTTCTCATAGACATATACACAATCTTTGAAGTCCGTTGGAGCAGCGGCCGGATATCCAAGACTCTGGAGCTGTTCACGAGTAACTAATGGATGCGGAGCCAATGCTATAGCGGAGACAATGCAGCTGGCATCAACTACTGCTACTCCCTCATCTCCACGGTAGGTTAACGATAGTACGACCTCTATTGAGAGTGAGCGCAGTGCTTCGTGAGGTTGGGAATACAGAGAAACCATTGCGAAGCCTCGTGGACCAGAAGGAAGATCAAGTTTGAAGAAGTAAAACACCTCGGCATACTGAAATAAGCTGTCAGGCCTGTCAGGTCTAGCCAGCTAAATAGATACTGATTCAATGCGCTGGTGACCACAAAATAAGCAATAGAGCATACCTTAACCATTCGAGACTGTCGAAGCCGTGTAAATGGTGTCTGAGCTTCTTTCCATAGTGACCTGGCAATCTGACCATTTGGCAAGCGCAGACGCGCCCACTTCTGCAACTTGGGATTTACAAGCCAATCTGGTGCTGCTTCAATGTCGTTGTTTTCCGACAAGAACCTCTGCAGCGCTAGAGCCTCGCAAGGACGCAGCTCACGCGCTTGTCGGTCTGCAGCTCAAAGTAATGCATAGCCGAGTCCAATGTCAACTGCGCCTCGAGGTAATGCTGGTTTGTCTGGTCCAGATAAAGATGGTAACATGTGCTTGATCGTGTTCACTTGACAGCGACGGAGCGCACGCTGGGCAAGATTGGCGTACGGATTGGAGGGTTGGCAAATTTTGCCACCAAGATCGCCAATAACCCGCTCCATTGTATACTGCGAGTATATGCCTGGCGGACCAGTTTGAACAGCCTCTGGCGCGAGATGCGCAAGTCCATGGAGACTTTGTCGAATAAAGTGGATGCGAGTGGGCAGCCGCTGGTAATATAGTTCCTCAAAGCCTTCAAGAAATAGCACCAACTGCTTGTGAGCTTCACGAAGCTCCTTGGGTAAGAGCCTTCGCTGAGTCGAGTTCATGAGACGAAATCCACGAACCAGGCGGCAGTAGTTCTGCCAGTGCTCAAATGGCAAAACCCCATATAATAGCGCAGGCCCGACACCAAAAACATAATGGAGAAACTCGACCGCTTTGTAGCCACTGTTAATC
This sequence comes from Cytidiella melzeri, assembly GCA_022592445.1. NCBI lineage: Eukaryota > Fungi > Basidiomycota > Agaricomycetes > Polyporales > Irpicaceae > Cytidiella > Cytidiella melzeri. Next base: position 14,877 of record JABYQR010000217.1, on the reverse strand, counting down.
TTTTCTGCGGGATTACGTGGAGGGCGATCAAACAACCCTGGCAGATATGGAGTGACAGCAGCAACCAGAGCACCGTGCACTTTCCATACTGCAGAGTTCTGCAGCACAGCCCAGTCCCATGTCGTCTTGTTGTCGGCTGGATCGCACTTCATGGTACCGCGCCACAAGGAAATCATCAGATCGGGGATAGTACTTCCGCCTGCGTGCATGATGTCGCCGACAAAGCACTGCGGAATGCCGAAGAGGCAGTGCTTTGGTAAGCCACTGAATAGTGTGGGCCTCGCAATCCCAGTTTCGAGACGTCGCTTCTCGTATTCCCTAACCGTTGCCGAAGCCTGTACAAATATGAGATTCTCTTGGTACCGCTGGGCGGCCTCTGCTGCAGCTACCTGAGGGCGCACTATATCGGTTGAGCGTAGACTGATGTCGTTGTGGGAAGAACCAGACACAGTGTAGTCCGTTGGTTTGAGCAGCGCAGGATAATAATGCCCTGCTCCAGGTTTGTGGCGCCCTTGCACCGGGCAGTACAGGCGGCACCCATAGCGACCTGAATGGCCTACGAGACCATTAACAAAAGATAGCCCAGGTCCATCTGCGGTGACATAGGCAAGGAAGAGCGTTGAAAGGAAGAGCAAGCTGGTGCTTACATCCCATATTGGTAGGCCTTCCTTCATCAGTGCCGAAACATGTGCGAGACCAGGAAATAGGAAGGAGTCGATATTCTTTGGTTTCTTGGGTCCAGGTATGACACCGCCGATAAGGACATGCTTCTTCTTGTAGCGAGAATCCGGACCACGATCAAGGAGCACCCAGATATAGATCCAGCAGTCAGACTGCTTCATCCGGTACAGTTGAGCGCCATCGAGCGAAAGCATGAGCACTGACGAGTGCTCGTTGATGTCCCCTCGTTTCATTGCCTCTATGGCCTCGATACCTTGGACCCAATCGGTGTACTCTGCAATAGTTACACCAGAGGTCGAGCGCGTGTCCGCGAGGATGCGCTCCATGCACCGTCTGCGATAACCCATGGCTACGGCACTCTCAGGGGATCGCCACGCCGCCTGGATTTGGGGCCCAATTGGATTTGTAAGAAACTGTTTGCGAGGCTTTGGTTTGTCACGAGAACCAGGCATTGGAGTGTTGTAACGTGGTTCGGAGCATAGTGAGCAGCGAGTAAGCTTGGCGAAAGGTCCCGTAAAAGCGGCGCAGGTGTTAATGCACATGTCGTGCAGGACAGGGTATATGCCACTGATCTCCTGAGCCTTGCGTTTGATTTGATCGAGCGAGAGGAGTGGAACGTTACCCGGAAATGCTGCGTTGGCTGAGCGCAGGTTGTTATAGACATGTTCAGAAGCAATATCGAGAGAGAGGAAGACCATGAGAGAGTAGCGCAGCGAATCGTCTGTAATGTTCAAGATTTCCTGTGGCGGATTGCGTAGCCGTCCCAGCACGTCGGCGCGGAGCCCGTCTGCCAGACTTGCAGACTTGAGCGCATCAATAAATGACTGAGCTACTCTCAAGTCATGTATATGCGTAACTGGCGGTCTATCGTCTTCGTCTGCCAAGCTGTTGTCGTGTTCGGAGGTCGACTCGTCTCGGAGGTCTTTGTCCTCGGCATTGTCGCGAGCGGCCTGGGCGTTGATATCGTTGAGGCTCCCCGGGTCTCCAGCAGCAGTTTCCTGTGGACAGTTGGAGGCAGCTGCCGCTTCTTCTCGTTGTGCACTGCTAGATGCGGACTGGTCATCATAGGATTCCACTGGGGCATTTTGCGTCTGGCCTCATGAAGACAATGGCATGCTTCTGTACTCCGTCTCCGATGTGCTCTCATTGCGCTCTGAGGATGCTGCCATGTCTATATCGGACTCTTGAAAGTTTTCGGAGTGCGGGTGGTTGCTACTTGGGCCCTAATAAATCCGGGAGTGAGCACACATGCACTTGTGCGTTGTGTCCACTTACTGCCGTAGGTATGCTTCTGTCAACTTGACCATCTCCATGCGCGCTGTTCTGTGGACGCGCATCCCGACCGTGGATATTGTTTGAGTCACGAAGACGTCCCGCAGCTAGAGCTGCTATCCTGTCAGCAGGGGCACCCGCACGGGCAAGTGCATTATTCTCTGCTTGCTGAGCAGCGATTGTGTTCTCGCGTGCTTCCGCAAGAGCTGGCGTCGAAGGCTGGAATGCTACTAGTGCACGGGCGGTGGAGGACCTCGGTGCGAGCTGAAGGTGTTTATAGTAAGTCGTCCTCGAGACTTCTGTAGGCTCATTGCACCATATACCGCAATGACAGACCCACTTTCCGTCTAGTGTGCGCATCTACAGTCATGGGTTTAGCGAGATGAAGAGCAAATCGGTGATAGTATACTCACCAGCAAGACCAGACCGATTGGTAGGTGTAGGCAGCTACAAATGCCAGCACAACGCGCAGAATACCTTACCTCTATGCAGCGGCGCGACAGCGCTTGTATGTATCATTACTTTATTGTAATGCGCGGGTAGCTCATTTGAAACGGTAGGGAAACGTGTATATTGCTGGACGTCGTTCGAGTAGCGTACATAGTGGAAGGTTGAAAACGACGGTTTTCGAGTGGCTAATGTAATCATCAAACCAGAGGCGCCCGAGTATCGACTACATTCGATTGCTCCCTAATGCGCCCTATCGTTACACGAGTATCCCTGAGTAGGCTCAATTCCAGCAGATTGGGTTTTCACTGGGGTTAATCTCCCACCCAATTGTCAGCACTAATGAAACTCTGCTAGGCGCGGGATGATGGCGGCACACCGAGAGCTTGGCGGGGGACTTGGGCAATTTGTGAACTCATCAATAGCTAGTACACATGGTAATCTTAGGCAATTACATAGCGTAGTAGATATAATTAAGAGGGTACATATTTTAGTATATAAGAGAGTACATAGTTTGGTATATAAGACTGTTACATAGTGTACAAAACTCACTGATGGCATTGTAGATCTTCCAATTCCCCTTTTCCAGTAAAGCTCTATTTATGCCTCTGTCAGGCTCTTTGTTTATTCTGTTTGCACTGCTCACATACTCACACATGTTTCATAGTGTATCATGGTTATTTAGACGGCCTTTGGGACAGCCACCCTGTCTCTTTTCTGGTAAAGCTCTATTTATACCTCTGCCAGCCTATGCTTCTGTTGTCCTCAACTTGCACAGGTTTTTCTTCTGTTTGCATTGCTTACACACAAGTCATGTGTTCTAAGAGTACACATTGTGATATTAATCATTTCACCACCCCAGAAAAGCCATTTGCACGTGTCAGACTTACTGTTCAGGGTTGACCTCTTCCGATCACTACTGCCATTCCAAAAATCAAACTCCCAGCTTGCAACTCTAAGTCCATTGGTCAAGAAGATCACAGCACAGGTGGTGAAAGTGACAATGATTTGACACAGGCACATTCTGGGGCAGTTCTCAATGGAAAGATGATGAGGAGGTTGAGGAAGGAGAAGAGGAAGATGGATGTATTGATATTTCCAGCTCTGCTCATGGACAAGGTCCCCTTGTTTGACACGGAGACAGGGCTTGACAGGACAAACAGGGACACAAAGTGGATATCAACGAGGAGGTTGTGGCAGGCATGAAGCACAATGCTCTCACCAGCTGTCAGACTTTTTTCAAGTATCTAGCCCAGTAAAGACCAAGTTAGTTATTGATACTACCTGCTATGTAGTACAAGAGGAGTTTTGCTTACCTAGCCCAGTAAAGACCAAGAGGTCAAGATGGGGCTAGGAGCGTACATGCAGCTGTATATATAGACTTCAGGGACCTGTGCACAGACCATGTTGAGGGCAGGCTTTGCAAGAAGCTGTGTGAACAAGAACAAAAGATCTACCTAAAAGAGAACAATAGCTATTGTCTAGACTTTGCCAAGAACTCTACCCGTGAGAGAATCTATCTAAAAGGAGACCAACCATTGTATTCCATTCCCACACCTGTAAGAACATTCTTCCATAAAGAGAACAATAGGGAAAGAACAAAAGGAGTCCATCATGATGTGAACGGTATCTATGAGGTCAAACCCTAGCTATGGGCTGAGCCATGTGTTTGTAGCCATGTGGTCTTACTTAAGCTAAGTCACATGCCAGTGTGATGTAGTAGCAAGTAATGTGACCGTGTGGAGCATCTAGGCCACGTGATACGGGCACTTAGTAGATGTGCAAGGAGTTTGTGCAGAGAGGGTTGCAACTGGGTTGCAGCCCAAGGTTTTACAGATAAAAACAAGAGGTAAATTGCGAAAAATAAGGGCTAGTTGGGCCATTCACAACACCCCCCATTGTGCTCTCTTCCTTTGCACCCTGGGGTATGCTTCATCTTCCTTGCATTTGCAGTATGTACATATGCTGACCCTGTACTTAGCTCACTCGCTCAACACTTGTGTCTTATTGTAATGAGCAGGTCGAGTGCACATGAGATTGAGCAATGATATGATAATTTTAAAACTGAGACAATACATGAGGTTATATATCTTTTTACCAGACACGGAAAACATGAATAAAGTAACAAAGTAGAAAGCAGGTGTGAAGTCATTATGAGTGGGTTTGCGAAACAAAGTGGGGGCGGAATAGTAAAATAAAACATATGTGAGATAGAATGAGTTGAGACCGAGACAGAACGTACAAGTACAAACAGAAATAGAAACGGATGCAGGTGGCGTTAGGCGGGAGATGCAGCCGACCGCGGATGTGCACATTGGCACATCACTTGGTGGACCCTGGAATAACAACATGTCTTACATACAGTTATATTACAACCATGCTCTCTTCCTTTGCACCTTGGGCTCACTTGCTTGACACTCGTGTCTTAGGTATTCAGAGGTCTGACAGCGCCCTTGGGTCTTAGCAGCGCACACAACCCTGCCTTTCAATGTATCCGTTGTTAGGATGGATCAGCAAGAATAGTGACGAAGGTGTCTTTGGTGATGAAGAAGATGTGCACCACAAAGTCTACAGGTTTGCACATGGTACCAAGGATCTTGATGCAGAGGAAGATGTTGAGCCAACAGAACATGGCAAAATTTTGCGAACAGTCTTCACACCCTATTATTTTTCTTCACTTCTTCAATTATCCTGATAACTAGTTGTCATCCTTACATTTGCCTTGGCAATCCAACTCGTCCTTCCTCCCTCACTCCCTGATCCACATCACCTCCATTCAACACAGACCATTATGTTATCCTCTTGTGTCCATTCAAACCTTGGACCTAACTCTGATTGGTTGACTCAACCCTGTGCCAGGTACGCACATCCCTGTACTTATAGTATTCATACTCAGCCCTATACCAGGGCTGTTGATTGATAATTTTCCTCTTCATCATCAAGATTAACATGCAAAGTGTATTCAGGATGTTGTTTGATAGTCAGCATAGAAATAGTGCTGCTCACCTAAAAGCCAGCACCCCCACCTGCTCTGGTACGCATAACTAGGCGCGGAAAACACAGCAGCAGCCCGCCATTTGCACGGCCCGTGTCATCCTGAGCGGCAAATCCCTCCACTTTCCCAGTGTCACGGGCACAAGGAGTTCACCGAGGTCACGAGGAGATTGCCGAGGTCACGAGGAGTTTGCCGAGGATCCGAGGACTTGACAAGGAGCAGCAACGCGCCGGAAACATCCGAGGCCGAGAACTCGCACCGAACTCTAACTCGCAGTTTCAGGAAGACTCCTATCACGCCACGCTGTGCAACTCTTGGACGGCGCCTCATCACCTGCTCGCGACGGTTGGCGCCTCTTCAGCGCAAGGGCGCGCGCCACTTCTTTGCGTCGACCAACGCTGTGTCCTGCCGGGCATTGACTCGCTGGACATTTTGCCTCCACAAACGGAAGTATTCTACCAACATGTTTCCTCGCTCTTGCGTTTGGGTTTAGGACATAGAAGGAAAGGTTTAGGAGAGGGTCCTTAGGGTATATAAAAAGGTGTTGCCTGTACTGCGTAGAAAATCAATCAAATCCCCACCCCAGTTCTCAGAGTTCATTTTGCGCTTTGCGTTTGCGTCGAGGGAGTCTCTTTGCACCAATAGCTGTAGTCTCTTCTGCGTTGCCTCACTGCGTCTTTCTCCACATTTATGTCCGCTGCGCCTACCAACGACAACCCGCCTCGCGTTTGCCGTTATTTTCCCACAGTTCCCCACTTACCAGACGGTTGCTGCCCTTACCGCCCGCGAGGTTCTTCGCCGCTACCCCATCATCCCCACGCCCACGCTGCCGCCAGAACCCTCAGTAGCGCCTACGGTCTTCCCTGAGCACTCTACTCCTAAATCACCCTCGCCAGCGTCGTCCGTCGCCTCCGTCGTGGACTCGCTTGATAACTGCTCCTATTGCGACACTCAGAGCGACCAACCAATTCCCCTGCGCTCAGGACCTTTCGTCCCGCTCGACTGCGATCGCCAGCGCGTGCTGCATCCAGATTGTTGGCTGTCACCAGACTTTGAAGGCGAGGACCACGAGTGCAAACTAGTGCAGTTCAATCTTACCAGCTCTACCAATGTTGTCATTGGCCACGCATTCGCTTGCAATACGCATCGCCGCTCGGGAGGTGTTGTTCTACACTACCGCCCCCGCGCGCAGTCTATCGAGTTAAATTGACTGTGGCCTCATATAGCCCTACGCTGCGACTTGCGCTCCATTAGTTTGTCTTTCCCTTACGGTTCCTTTTGGTTTTGTTAAACTGTGTTTGCTTCTTAACTGCATTATTTTACTGCGTTACTGCGTCTGTGTTTCACCTTCACTGCATCGAGTTTACTGCGTTCACTTTCACTGCGCCCGCGTTTTACAGCGACTACTTTCATCTTCACCAGCGACCGCGTTTTGTGTTCGAGATTCATACTGCGCCTGCTTTTACCATCCGTGTCTCTCCGCGCGCCGTTTTACTACAAGTTGCGACGCCTTCCGCGCGTTCTCTTTGAGTCGCGCTAAAACTCTTTTGCTTTCACCGCGCTGGCTAGCCCTTTTACCCGCGATACGCGTGGTAGTTTGCCCGTCTAGCTCCCTTCACATAAAACCTATATCACAAACCTTGTCGCTCTTTACAGCACAGGTAAAACTAGGACTCTAAGACCACCTCGCTCACTTTAACACTTCCGCGCTTCCACACCTTTACACTTCTATTGCCACTTCGTGGTTGGTTGTGTTGTCTTTAAGGTTGTACTTAGTTTTGAAGCGTGACTCAGTGTCTCACCGTATAAATAGAGTTTTACCAAAAAGGGAAAGGGCAGCTGTTCCAAACACAATCCAAGTAACTATGATACACTGCAAAACATGTATGAGCATGCAAGCAGCACAAACAGAAGACAAAACCTGCGTAAGTTGAGAGAACCAAGGAAACAGAAGCATAGCATGGCAAAGATATACATAGAGCTTTACCAGAAAAGGGAAAGGGCAGCTGTTCCAAACGCAATCTAAGCAGCCATGATACACTGTGAAACATGTGTGAGTATGTGAGCAGTGCAAATAGAATAAACAAAGAGCCTGACAGAGGCATGAATAGAGCTTTACTATAAAGGGGGAATTGGAAGACTCACATCAGTAAGGTTTTGTACACTATGTAACAGTGTTATATACTAAAGTATGTACCCTCTTATATACTGAAATATGTACCCTTCAATCATATCTATTGTCCCATGTAATTGCCTAAGATTGCTATGTGACTAGCTGTTGAGGAGCTCACAAATCACCCAAGTCCCCCGCCGAGCTCTCGGTTTGCTGCCATCAGCCTGCGCCTAGCGGAGTTTGATTAGGACAATTGGGTGGGAGATTAACCTCAAGTCTCTGTGCTTCTTCTTCCGGACCCTCCTTCCGAGTACCAGGGATATAGTCTCGTACCCAGACCCTCAAGCAGACGTCGCCAGGGCTCCTTCCTAATCAAGCCGCGGAGTGCGAAAAAGACAGTACAGGCCGCAGGCTTGAGGGTCTGGTGTGCTTCGTAGAGGGGGATGTGGGTCATTAGCACGTGCCGTGGATGGCCTGAAGTCAGCGAGCGTTTAGATCAATTGAAGGCCTTGTAATCTAATCTAAAAACTTTGAGTAAACGCTCTCCCGTCCGATTTCCCGCACATGTGAAGCTGCAGTCGACGGCCACTACGACGTGCTCGTCCCCCGTATCACCTCCAACGTGCTCGTCCCCCGTATCGCCTCCAACGTCCCCCCCCACCGTACTTGTTTTCATTCCCAACATTTTGCCCTCTTCGCGGCGCGCTTGACACCTACGGTACACGCAAAAGGGCTACATTGTGAGTAGCAAGTCGGCAGCGTTGTCTCATCACTCGGCGCGTCTGACACTTCTTGTTATGTTTTCAGTCCATTGCCTACTCTCCACGCTCTTGCTGTGCTTCCAGCATGCCACCCGTTCATGTTCAAGATGACGAAGACCACGAGGAACTCGACGACGACGACGATGAACGCCACGAGGATGAAGATGACCCCTTGTCGGCCGAAGAGCAGCTGCGCGTTGACATTTGGTCCACGAGCAAGACAGGACCGCTAGGTCGAACAACCTTGTTCATGAACCACTTGAAGACCATGCCCGACCTGGTCATCGCACAAAAGCTCGTTAACATCATCAAGTTCATGGCTGACGTTCAGATGGACACCACCACATTCCTACACTATCTCAGCTGGAACTTAGAGATCCCCGCAGCGGAGACGAGTATTGAGGGCACCATCAGGTAAGTTTCTGACACATTCTCGGGCCTCTCTAACCTGATAATTAATAGGTACGCACAAACCGCGCTGATGCATAGCGAGCAATTGCCCGGTATCTTGAACCGGTGGTATAAGCCGCCGCGCCCTCACCAAAGGGGCGTCCGCACTCGTGCCGCAAGAGCTGCCATGGACGCCTGGGCACTGAACAACGTCACGGCGCGTATCAACCGCGAGATGCGCCTATTCGCCCCCCAGCTGCTCTCGCCACAGAAGGAGCTATCTGAAGAGCATCTCCTTTCCATCAGGCTCAAGGACGACATCCCAAAGATGCAAGCCGCACAGCCCACGTTCTGGAAGCTGATGCATTCCCTCTCGTGCACGCCACTCCAGGAGAAGAGGAACAAATACAAGGACCACAGTGCAGTAAGTCCCCCGGCTCGCACTGTCATATTGTGCTAATATCTGTTCATAGCGCATATTTATGATTGGATCGATGCTACACTACGGACGCTCACACAACCGCTGCCGCTACCAAAAGCTGCTTAGCATCTATCTGAAGGCTTCTGGACTCGCGGCCAAAGCGAATGACACGACACACCTCTTCGGACTTACCATGAGTCAGAAGTGGGTGTACACCGGCGTCGAACGCATCTCCGAGTCCAACCGTCGTCGTATGCTGGACGACGTCCTGAAACACATATTCTTTGGCGGCCACGATAACCTCAACCTCGCGTTCAGGATCTACGAGCAACGCATGAACAAACAATCCCACTTCGATAGCGGCACTGCTGGGACAATATACATTGTCAAGGACGCGTCGGTAAAGCCACCAGATCGCGTCGCGTACATGGAACAACGCACTCGTGAGTGTACCAATCCATTGACTGCCCTCGACATCTTCCACAAAGCGAACGAGTATGGCCCTCGTCTCTATGAGCAGCGAATATACATGGTAATGCAGCTGCTTCTCCAAGCACCCGCGTTTGCAGACTGGGAGTACAAGAACCATTCCGCCTTTGATCGCCCTGCTCCCGTTTACCAGCTCCCTGTCGGTCAGGAGCACGCAACTGTTCAGTATATGCTGGACACGGTACACATGGAGGAGGCGTCTCAGGAAGGCAACCGGCAGGTTTTGGAGGAGTGGCTACGGCAGCTCTCCCTCAGCGGCGACAAGGGAACTCAGGAACCAGCCCTGAGTCGGCTTCTTGTCTGGATCGGAGATCAACTCACAACTGTTCGTATTCGCAGCATCAAGAAGGACCGCGCATTCGACATGAACTTTGTTCAACGTTTCGAACGCTTCTTCGAAATCTTTGGTTGGTTCCACGCTCAGATCGCGCAGGAGTTCTCTATGCACAAACAGTATCTCGGGTCAAGTGAGAATCTTGGGCTGAAGCACGCCTTCGAGAACATGAAGCGCAAGGGCCTGAACACAACGTCTGTGCAGGGCAAGTCGTTATCTGCTTCCAACTGCTTGTACTGACCCATTACTCAACTCTAGGTAACTTCCATTATTCGTTTCGCGACGCGCTGAAGCATACGGCTGAGGCGCGGTTCCGCGATGTCTGGTCAGTTGCCGCAGGTGTTGAAGATCTAGCAGAGCTCCGAGAACGTATGCCAGCACAACTCCGTCAGCTGGCGAAGCAGATTGTGGACCGCTATGCCTCTACAGAGGCCCTTGTTGAGCTCAGAGAGGCTGGGAAGTCTCGCGCCCAGCAAGATGACCTCTTCGACGTCAGTGTACAGTTTAACCGGGACACGCTCGATTACCTTGACTTGGACGACTGCATGAAGACTGGCGACGTAGGCCGTATGGAGTATCTCCTTCCCCGTCTCCTCTTTCGATTCCACCGAGGCGGCAGTCACAAGTATGCTCAAGAGATATTGGAACTCATGCAGGGGCTGTGGCGCGAATGGCCGGCAGATCTCAGGTGCGTTTTCCTTTAACCTATCATGTTCCTGTCTGACACGTCTTAGATCTTTTATTATGAGATTCTGCTGGCTTGCAAACACCACCGGGCTTGAGAATGGATTTCTTGCATTCGATATGGTTCAAGAGCACAACATTCGGGATATCAAGGTGAGTATCCCTTTACCAATTTGCACATATTGTTGATTGGAGAGCCACAAGGTTATTTTCGCAGTACTGGGCCCATTCGCAACGTGGGATTACATCAAAAAAATTTCTGCGTCTATCCCTACTCAACGCAAAATCAAGCACCATGTTGAACGCGAGTTCAATCACTTTCGGCGAGGACTATCGCACACGTCACCAGACCACGAGCGTGATGTCTCAGAGCTTCAGAGCAAGTATCATGAAGCCGAAGCGCATGTACACAAGCCAGGACGTCACCTCACATCTCAGCACAAGGTGAAGGACTTTATAGCCATTGGATCTAACCCGAAGACTCTGCAGGCCATGATTGACAGGTGGGCGAGTAAACGGGTGAAGAGCAAATCAGACGCAGAGGTCTTTGACGACGTAGATATATTAATCCAGCGTTTTAAGGACAAGATGTGTACGGACTCTTCCTCAGACGCGACTGTGATTTAGTGTGGTAAAGAATGTGATTTGATCAGCTACGTGCAAAATTACATGGGGTCTGCAGAACGAGAATCAGGCTTCCAATAAAAAGACGGATACTGCAAAGTATGATTAGACTGCTGTGGTTCAGCTCGGATGCTCTGCGGTGTGGGATATGAATCATGTAGAGTAGTACGAGACGATGATGCAATGGGAGTGACCGGCAAAAACGAGGGAAGAGGGGTGTAGGGTATTGGCAATGCCTGCTGTATTCCAAGCGTCGGTGGAGTTGCAAGGGGGGAAAGGTATGCAGGTGTTGTAGGACAAGTATAATAGCCTACAGGTACGGGCAAGCCGCAAGGAGTCGATCTGTGAGGAGTAGACGGCATAGAGTACGACGGAGGAATTTTGCTAGCATCACCCGGCGGAGAATATACTTCCCAGTCTCCTGCTTTCTTCCGAGGCTTTCCTCTGTTTGCAATTCGCTTGTTCTCACGTTGATGATAGCGGTCGTCGCGTTCTTTCATCTTCTTTGCGGGCTTTTCGCTGGCCGTTTTTGCTTTCTTAACCGTGGCGCGATTCCGTTTTTCTGCTTCGTGCTTCTCAATCCAAGGCAAGTCTGCCTCCTGAATACAGGCAAGGGCATCAGGGCCGAGCTCCTCAGGTAGAGCTAGTTTCAGATCGTCCAGAGTCTTGATCTTTGTTTCAGCTGATAGCGTCGTCAAGAAAGCATCAAGGAGTAATGTTTGAGACGGAAACCCAGAATGTACATAGTGCTTGCGCCAGTATGAGTCCCTGAATTGTAGAAGAGCATCCTTGACAATAGCCGTACGCTTGCGGTTGCGCTTTGGAGCTGGATCAGAGAGCGACTGCCTAGCAAATTCCTCCGGACTGATGGGGCTGAGTATTTCGACGTCTGTGAGTCTAGCGGTAAGGCGGCGGATCAAATTAAGGATGGCGACGTCGTGTTCAGTAAGGGGCGTGCTTGGATCATTGCCTTTGTCGAGGATGCAATTATCGCAGTCACAGACTACGCGTTCTGATTGCAACATGTTAGTGGGGCCGAAAATGATTCAATGAAGCGTACCTCGCAATGGGGGAACTGGATTATTGAAATGAGACTTCGTGACAAGGCTGCGGCATAACGGAGTAGTAAGGTACTCGTGCATCGCTGGTTCCATCTTCTTGCGATACTGGACGTCTTCGCTATCGTTATCGTCATCGCTGTTCTCCTCCTCGTTTACACCCCCAGATCTCTCAGCATCCTTGGTACGTGCGGATGCTTGTTCCTGGTCCTCAGGTTCTCCTTCGTTGTCTTGATCATGTTCCTCGCGCTTTCGCTTTCCCCGCGGCAATAGTACAACAGGAACCTCTTCCTGCTTTACTGCGGTGTCGCCTGTTGCTTTTTCCTTTGTTGAGGTGCGTGGCTTTCGCTTCTTGGTGATTTGGAATACTGAAGGCTCGACAAGCATCAATGCGTAGGCTGGCTTGCCGTTGCGTCCACCGCGGCCGCCGTGTTGCGCCCACTCGACAAGTGTTCTGGTGGATTGGAATTGAATGACTCGGGGGAGGTGTGGAACGTCAAGACCCTGTCCTTCAATGAGAAACTTTGGTTCTTATAAACAACGTAAGACTTACCATGCCCGCGGACTCCGTCGAAACAATGATCTTCATCAGGCCAAGCATGAAGAGCTTGATGACCAGCTCCTTCACGACAGTATCGCGCGTCGAAATAACAAATTCAATTTGTTCACGGTATGTCGAGTTGCGGGGAAGGAGACTGAGGAGGTAAAGCCATATTCTCATTGCCAACTCGCGCGTGTTGACATAAATAAGTGCAGGAACTAGCTCGTGTCCAGCAAGTGCTTCATCCAATACGAAGTCGAGTGCACCAAAGTCCGTTGGATTCTTGAGGCGACAGACCACAGAGGTAATGTTATGACGCTCGTTGCCAAGGTTTAGAATGAACATGCGTTCCCGTGAGAATGAGAGCTTGGTGAGCAATTCGTCTAGCATTGCAGGAGTGAGTGTGGCGGTGCAGAAGAATATTGGCTTTCGGGTCATCAGCGAACGAGTCTTCTCAACTTGACCAAAGTCCCTGCAAAACTCCTTCCCCCACTCAATAACACAGTGCGCCTCGTCAATAACAGTAGCGGCAACGTTTTTCATCCACGATGAGCTGCGAACAAGCTCCGAGAAACGAGGATGTTGAAACATCATTTCTGGAGAGGTGATGATAGCGCGAACTTCATTGTTCATGAGACGCTAGATTACAGATAAACACCGGTGACACCCTGCTAATTGAAAGTGAAATGACTCACCTGGTGTAGCTCGTCAGAGTATGTCTCTCCATTTACAGCTGCCGCTGTAATGCCTCTGCGCGCGAATCTCTCTGCCTGTCATTTCGAAGCGCATATAGTCAGGTCAGTCGGACAGGCAATGATATATCCATCACACTTTACTCACCTGGTCAACCTCGAGCGCATTCAGAGTAGATATTATGAGCAGCTTGCTCTTGCACTCCGGATCTGCGAGGAGTATCAACATGAACGCCTCCGTCTTGCCAGAACCCGTGCTGCAGATCAAGCCTGTGTCGACTCCAAGGAACGCCGCCTCCGCGCAGTCCCTCTGATACCACCGTGGTGTCATCCCATTGGCTCGTTGTCTTAGCTCACACTCCATTCGCGTCTGGGTTACAAACGATGAGTACCTGCGGTCCTTGTCCTGACTGGCTACCTCTCGAGCTGACTGGAGGACTTCATAGGATTGTATGTGCTGTCTTGTCTTCGGGCATGCAGGGGGGAGTAGTTCTGCATCTTCAAGAGTGGACCGCAAATTATTTTCAACGGAGCTTGCCAGGGGAAGTCCAGGAGTGGGAGCGGGAGAATTAGTGGTCGAGGTCGAGGGTAACTCACTAATGAGTGAAGACTGGCTCGGGTCAGCCATTAGAGTGCTGGTGTCATATGGAATGGTTTTTTGATAATTGAGGATATGAATAAACACAGTCTAGATAATTTATAGAGGAGAGGGAGACGAGGGAGACAAAAAAAAGAGTACGCGAACACAGTTCGCGCAAGCACGATGATGGCAGACGCCCATTAGTGGACGCGTTGTGGACGCGACGCGCTGTGTCACGTGGGCTCCATTCTCAGTTGCGAATGCGATCAATGACGACACGTGCGGATGACCCACATCCCTCTCGACGAGACTCACCAGACGTTTGGATGCCTCTCTGTCTCGTCTTTTTCGCACTCCGTCCCCAAAACAGGCAGTCCATAACGGCTGGTTCCGAGACTACCAGGGATAGCGACGAAACAACCGAAAGCCAAAAACGCGACTCAAAAATGTGGTACACCGGATAAGACGGAGACGACCCTAGAGCAGGCGAGCAGACGAGCCATTAACATATGTTTGTCATGACTTTTACCCAGGCCCCGCCCCCTTCTCTTGCGAGGTTTCGTTCAATGCAAAGGGGCTGCGGTACTCTTTCACGTACATATAATATTCTCCTCGTTTCTCAATCTCTGCATCTCATTGACATCCCTCCTAGACACTCTCAATCATGCACAACCATACATATCCATCCCATCCGCAACGTATGCACGACCTAGCACGCGGCTCTCACGCTTACTGCTCTTGTTATCTCCTAATCTTCTTTCTTGGCTCCTTCATAACTTTTTTTTTGGCGTTGTT
>JABYQR010000216.1:0-79280 GCA_022592445.1 Cytidiella melzeri | reverse complement strand
ATCATCTTCCCAGAAATCGAAGGAAGATGGGTTCTACCACCCTATCGCCTACCGGTCCGCATCTATGACTGAAGCAGAACGTAACTATGAAATCTTTGATCAGGAGATGTTAGCCATCACCGAAGCTCTCAAAGATTGGCGCCACTACCTTGAGGGGCTCAAGGAACCGTTTGAGATCTGGACAGATCACGCAAACCTGCAGTACTGGAAGACTGCGCAACACCTCACTCGACGTCAAGCACGTTGGTCATTACTTTTGGCTGACTTTGACTTCGTGTTGGTACACAAGCCTGGCAGTACCATGATACACGCTGATCCTCTCTCTCGTCTTCACTCTCACGCTGTCACGGACGAAGAACACAACAAGGATCAGGTGGTACTGAAACCGGAACACTTCCGAATCCTTGCTACCAGTACGCTCGCCACTGCTTCTCCACTCGAATCAAAGATCCGAGAATGCACGGAACAAGAAGCAGAAGTCGCACAAGCTCTCACTACCCTTCGAAAGAAGGGTCCTCGCAAACTTGTCGACGGTTTACTCGAATGGGAAGAGAGTGACGGACTCATCTATTACAAGGGAAAACTCTATATCCCTAATTACAAAGAGCTCCGTTACGAAATTGTCAAATCTTGCCATGACACACCCGCGGCTGGTCATCCGGGCAAACACGGCACCATAGAGCTAGTCTCACGACACTATTGGTGGCCAAAGATGAATGCCTTCATTGAGACTTACGTACTAGGTTGTGATCGCTGCCAACGCTACAAGCCAGCTCCACACCCTAAAGCAGTACTACAGCCTCAGGAAACTCCGGCCGGACCTTGGGAACACGTCGGAGTAGATCTCATCACTCAGCTGCCACCCTCTAAGGGATTTGATTCGATCGCGGTCTACGTCGACCATTACTCCGATCAAACGCACATCATCCCTACTACCACTAAGGTTAACGCTGAGGGGATTGCCGATCTACACTACAAGGAAGTATTCCGACTTCACGGCATTCCCAAGAAGGTGTTCTCTGATCGAGGACCCCAATTTGCAGCGCGCTTCATGCGTGCGCTCTATCACCGCCTGGGCATAGAGACTGGTTTTACGACCGCCTATCATCCGCAAGGAAATGGCAAAGTCGAACGCAAAAACCAGGATATCGAACAGTATCTGCGTCTATTCTGTCAGCAACGACAAGACGACTGGGTTGATCATCTACCGGCGGCTGAGTTTGCACTCAACTCGCGAGTACACGCGGGTAACTCCCAAACACCGTTTGAAGTCATCTATGGATATCGCCCCGACTTCACCATACCAGTCGGCAAGCGAAGCAATATCCCATCACTCGATGAGCGCCTTGACAATATGGCTCGAGTACGCAAAGAGACCGAAGCAGCTCTTCGTCTAAGCAAAGAAAAGATGAAGCAACTCTATGAGTCTGAGAAGCACTCTCCACGCGTCTTCCAAGTAGGGGACATGGTCTGGCTGAACGCTAAGAACGTCCAGATCCACCAGGCTACCCCTAAACTCGGTCCTCAACAACTCGGCCCGTACAAAGTCATCGAACGCATTGGCGATCTCGATTACAAACTTGATCTACCCAGCTATCTCCGAATCCACCCCGTCTTCCATATCAACCGTCTAAGTCCCTGGCACAACAACGGCAAAGACGTACCTCCACCTCCTGATCCTATCGTCATAGAAGGAGAAGAACAGTACGTCGTCGAAAAGGTGCTAGACAGCAGGCTACACGGACGTTGGAAGAAATTGCAATTCCTTGTCAAATGGGAAGGGTATTCAGACGGACACAATAGCTGGGAACCGGTTGAAAACCTCGAGAATAGTCAAGAAGCAATTGACGACTTCTACAAAGCAAACCCCGGAGCGCCCCGGGTCATCAAAGCTTCACTCTTTGCAGATCTCCGCTCGCACTTTTGGGAATTCAATACCCAGACCGACCCCGCTTTCCTTCGCACGATCTATCCATCTACATACGATCTTAGCTGGGATGAAGGCAAACACATCGGTCTGGATATCTCAAGAACATCACACTGACGGGTAACGTCGAGTCAACAACACCAGAAGGGGAGAAACTTCCTAGCATCCTTCTGACTAGACAATCGGGGCAATTCTGCTGAATCCCTGTAGACGGGTAGAAGACCTCTATCACCACAGCACAGTGATGCTTCGCGAGGACGCTCGATTTTAGGAGGGGGGTAATGTCATGGATGGCCTGACTAGCCCTTAATTTTCGCAATTTACCTCTTGTTTTTATCTGTAAAACTCCGGGCTGCAGCTCAGTTGCAACCTTCTCTGCATACACTCCCTTTTCACGTCTATTAAGCGCCCGTATCACGTGGCTTAGATGCTCCACACGGTCACATTACTTGCTACTACGTCACACTAGCATGTGACTTAGCTTAAGTAAGACCACATGGCTACAAGCACATGGCTCAGCCCATAGCTAGGGTTTGACGTCATAGATACTGCCCACATGGGCTCCTTATTGTTCTTTCCTTATTGTTCTCTTTATGGAAGGATGTTCTCACAGGTGTGGGAATGGAATACAATATTTGGTCTCCTTTTAGATAGATTCTCTCACGGATAGAGTTCTTGGCAAGGTCTAGACAATAGCTATTGTTCTCCTTTAGGTAGTCCTTTTGTTCTTCGTTCACATGGCTTCTTGCAAAGCCTGCCCTCAACATGGTCTGTGCGCAGGTCCCTGAAGTCTATATAAGCAGCTACATGTACGCTCCTAGCCCCCATCTCGACCTCTTGGTCTTTACTGGGCTAGGTAAGCAACCCCCTCTTGTACTACATAGCTGGTAGTAACAATACTAACTTGGTCTTTACTGGGCTAGACATCTGTATAAGGTTTATAGCTGGTGAGAGTATTGAGCTTCACGCCTACTACCACCACTTCATCGTCAACCACTTCGTGTCCCTGTTTGTCACGTCGAGCCTTGTCTCCGTGTCAGTGCCGCTGCAGGTAAGCATACGCACCCCCCAACTATCCATCGATCCACGTGCCTGTCATCTGATGGGCACGAGGATTTAATTTGCGCAATATGGGACTGCGCTTACATTCGTGTTTCGAATTCAGATTCCGACATCGACCCAGGCTGTTCCAGCCGGGTCTAATCCTTTCCAAGGGCGAACGCACACCAGTGAGCCCGAGGACAGAAACCAATTGCAGCGAACCGAGGAAGGATCTATCCTTCACGCATTCGTGTGCAGAGGCGAGAACGCAGTGGGTGACATCCTGGATCGTGTCATCGAGTCGTTCGACAATATTGCGGTGGCGGCCCCTAGTTGGGACCCGTCTGGCGCGTTCTTTGCGGAGCTGCCTGTAGGTAGGCGGGAATTCGCTCGTAATCGCATCGTGGGTCTGTTACAGATGGTGACAGACCATTTAGAGGCGTACTTCCGAAAGTGGGACCCTGCTTCCCCTTCTCTCCTCATTGCGTCTACTCAGGCGCACAGACACATCGAGGCCTCAACGTTTATCCGGGGCACGGTGTCCGACATGGCTTCCAGCGTCAGTCAGATTTGCTCTGACATGGCCAAGCTGCGTAGTGAGCGGAGGCTCAGGTTCCAACAGGAACATATGGAAGTGGACGACAAGGCTTTGCCGTTGTATGCCCGCCCGACAAAAGCGTCTGCAGCCAAGGGACCTGGTCCCAAGGCCAAAAAGACGCTCGACTCGATTTGTGTTGCTCCCGGTCGTGCCTCTCGTAGAGAGCGTGGCGGCGCGGTAAGCGATGTGATGACTTCTGCGGACGAGGGCGGTGTTGCCTCCGAAGCTGAAGAAATCATGACACCGGGAGCTCGGAGGAGCTACGCCGATGCCACCAAAGCGAAAGGGAAAGACAAGGCGCCGGCCAAGTCTCCGTTCGAGGGTATGCACCCATCTGTCGCACTGAGCCATCGCCAGCGCCAAGCAGCGGCTGCCAAGAAGGCGGCTGCTTCTGCTTCCACATCAACGACTGCTCCTCCTGCTGCTGTGGCGGGAGAAACCAGTCTTGGCAAGCGTCCGCGTGCGGACTCCACTCACACCACGGAGCGCCCTGACACTCCATCTACTGCAGCTCTGCCAGCAAAGAAGCTTCAGACTGCTGACGACTGGTTCAAGTCGCTCTCGGTGGAGATGATCAACAACTTTGCCCTTGGATTACGAGTCTTGGGCCCTACGGCCGTTGACTTTAGCATCGACCAGATCCTAGCGACTGGTCAACGAATGGGCTCCTTCGGTTTCCCAATCAAGGTGTCCTCCCAATCTGTCCCCCCCCTCCTCCTGCTCCGGCGAACCCCCCTGCAAATGCTTCGGCAGGACAGGGTGCGAGTACCCCGGCAGCACGAGACAAGGGAAAGGGGAAAATTGTTGTTCCAGGCACCCACCCTGCGAGTGATACCAAACCAGATGCGAGAGCAAATCTCGTACGTGAGCCTAAGCCTAAGGCCCCCGTCGTCCATGCCCCCCGGCCTCCAGAGTCTAAGACTACGGTGGTGATTACGTTCCACCAGTGTGCTGACGAGGGGTCGATCCGCAAGGAAGAGGAAGTTCGAGCCATTGTGGCCCGACTTTATCATAGCTGGCAGCTTGCTGAGCACGAAAAGAAGGGAGGCGCGACGACCACCCTCCAACCGGACGTCTGGACGAAGATGACCACTGACAATATCGCTGGTTATCCCCTGTCCTCCTCATACCCTCCTGTCCTCTTGGTACATATGTACACGTCGATGGCGGAACTCGTGATCCAGGCTTGCCCAAGCAAGGATCTATCAATTCAGGATATCTTCGCGGAAATGTCGAGGAACAATCCTGAGGTTTTCCAACACCTGGTCCCGTCAAACTACACCCCTGTCGCGTTCTGGGGTGCTGGTCATAGGAAAGGCTCTCCAGGGCCCCTCCACATCTTCGCGTATGACGTTGGCGGCGAGGTCGCCCAATGCCTCATCCAGGAGAGAGCTACCATCAGCTCGGAAAAGTGCTCTTTAGTACTTGCTCAGTCAACGGCTCGTGTTGCAATGTGCACTCACTGCCATCGTATTGGACACTGGAGGGACCAGTGCAAAAACGGAGCGTTCAAATGGTGCAAGGTCTGCCCAGCGAACCACAGGACGGAGGACCATAATGAGGTTGCTCCTTGCTGTATCCCCACAAGGGAGAGGCTTCAGACAGAAAAGTGGCCGTGTCCGAACAAACACTGGATCTGTGCAAATTGTGGTAAGACTGGCCACGGACATTACTTGAACAGATGCTCGAGGTACTCGAAGCGAGGGGACAAGGCGTACATGCAAGGCATCGACCCCGCCACCCAACTTCGTCGGGATGTCCCGGCTGTTCCATGCAAGGCTGGTCGTCAGTTGGACAACAACGCAACCAAGTCTGCTAACCGCGCCATTCGCACTCAGAAGAAGCGAGCCGAAGAGGCTGCAGCGGCTCTGATTGCAGCGAAGGATCATGAAGGGAATGTTCCCATGCGCGAGGTGACCCCGGTCGCTGGCCCATCGACACAACGCAAGCGCGTTAAGTCTGGAAGGTACGAGGCATTGTCGGAAGTCGCAGAGACGTCTGAGAATGATGTTGAGATTATCGGTGCTGGCGCCTCTGAGATAGAGGATGGTCAACACGAATAGCTGATAGCTCGTTTGTAAAATAACTGCTACTTCCTTTTTTATGTATTGTGACAACCGTAACATGATACCCAGAACGCCGAGCCCAATTAGGGCAGAGCCCCTGACACCCATACACCGTGAGAGTCAAGTGTCACCCATCTACTCTAGAGACCAATCACCCAACTTCTGGTCGGGTGCCCCTGAGTATAGAACGGCTTATGAAGCCCGGATGTCATCCTTTGATTATGTCAGAGAAGATGAGTTCCTTGAGAATCGTGTGCTGCACCCGGACATGACACGCACAAACCTTGCAGGAACTTCCTACATGATGCAGCCTCACACGCCGCGTCGCATCACACGTCCACGCCCTCAGAGGGAAACACGTGTTATGTCCCCCAACGATCTGTTCCCAAATCTTGCTGCATGGCGCGGCAGATCTGGGTATAATTCCGAACAAACAACACCATCACCACACGTCACTCCTGTTCAGAGAGTGATGCATGCGCCTGCAATGCTTAATGCTCGCGACATTTCCCCGGATGACATTGTTGAATACGATGCAACTTTTTGGGAGGCAGAGGAGGGGTATGGACGTTCTCCACTCCTCCTGACACATCTGACCCCAGATACCCTGTCTGTATCTGATGCCAATGAAGAAACCCCTCTGACACTGGACAATGTGCCAGTCGGAGGGGACAGCCCGACTGAGCCCTCGGAGTTAAGCTTGTCATCAGTCCAGCTTACTCCACAATTGACCGGATCACTTGCTGGTTGTCTTCAAATGCCTCGGGAATCACATGCTGTTGATGATGCGTGGAATTTACCGAATCTCCGGATGCATACCCCTACGCCCTCCATAGTGGATTATATGTCTGCATGGAGTTCAATTCCAGGTCCAAGTATGGACCCACGCACACCGATCAGGCAAACATCACGGGAACCTGATCAAGAAGAACTATGTTCGCAAATTTATGCGCAATCTCTAGATTATACATCTGATGATGCGACCCCCCCGTCACAGAGACGCTTACTTGTCCTGGCTGATTTATCACCAGACATCCCGTTGGCTACGTTGTCCAACCTACCGACGGGCGAGGGATATTTCCTTTCATCGCCTGACATCCTGCTTGCGCACTTTAAAAGAATGCGAGAGCGGTTAGAAAATCTTGAATTTAGTGGTGACAGCCTTTTACAACCGTCATCTGAAGTTCAATCTGCACATAGTGGTCATGTCCAATCTTCTCCTGACATACCTCTAGCGAGCCTTGTTGCTCCTACTCAGCCGGATCTTGACGAACTCCTTGACGTTGAGGATGCTGACCCCACCATGAGGTGCATTAGCGCCAATGTTCAAAAGTCTCGATACAACATGTCTTCGTTGCTCGAGAGATATCGTGATTGGGATATAATCTGCGTTCAAGAGCCGTTCTGGGGACACATTAAAAATGTTGCCTCCATGACGAACAAAGAGGGTGAAGCATACATGCAAACCGTCACCCACCGTGAGTTCATCAGTATTGGTTCTCAGGAAAAAGCGCGAGCATTGGTGTTCGTGAAGAAGCGTTGGAAAGCGCATATGCCTCGGCTGCGGTCTGACCTCATTAATCATAATGACATCAACTGCGTTGCAATGGATATTGGAGATAGAGTCATGACCTTCTTAAATGTCTACAATTCTCATGCAGCAAACTCGGCTCTCACTTACCTGGAGAACCATGTTTCTACATTACCACACATTACTTTTATGTGTGGTGTCATGGATGGCATGACTAGCCCTTAATTTTCGCAATTTACCTCTTGTTTTTATCTGTAAAACTCCGGGCTGCAGCTCAGTTGCAACCTTCTCTGCATAAACTCTCTTTTCACGTCTATTAAGCGCCCGTATCACGTGGCTTAGACGCTCCACACGGTCACATTACTTGCTACTACGTCACACTGTCATGTGACTTAGCTTAAGTAAGACCACATGGCTACAGACACATGGCTCAGCCCATAGCTAGGGCTTGATGTCATAGATGACGTCCACATGGACTCCTTTTGTTCTTTCCTTATTGTTCTCTTTATGGAAGGATGTTCTCACAGGTGTGGGAACGGAATACAATAGTTGGTCTCCTTTTAGATAGATTCTCTCACGAATAGAGTTCTTGGCAAGGTCTAGACAATAGCTATTGTTCTCCTTTAGGTAGTTCTTTTGTTCTTCGTTCACACGGCTTCTTGCAAGGCCTGCCCTCAACATGGTCTGTGCGCAGGTCCCTGAAGTCTATATAAGCAGCTGCATGTACGCTCCTAGCCCCCATCTCGACCTCTTGGTCTTTACTGGGCTAGGTAAGCAACCCCCTCTTGTACTACATAGCTGGTAGTCAGAATACTAACTTGGTCTTTACTGGGCTAGATATCTGTATAAGGTTTATAGCTGGTGAGAGCATTGTGCTATACGCCTGCCACCACCTCGTCGTCGTCTTCCACTCCGTGTCCCTAGTTGTTACGTCGAGCTCCGTCTCCGTGACATGTGGGGACTTCAATATTCGCCACCCAAATTGGGATAAGAACGAACGAACTAATTGTCGCCCTCGCTATTTAAGACAGGGGGACGATCTCATTGCTCTTTCTGAGATGGAGCTGGGACTTGTGCTACTTAATGACCCGTACGGGCCTCCAACGTGGCGCTCAAACAATTCGGACAATCGTCCAGGTGTACTCGATTTGGTGTGGGCAGATCCGGCATATATTCCGGGCTCGTTACACATCAACTCTGATGGTCGTAGTAATAGTGACCACTCCATATTGGAATGGGATGTATATGTTGATAGTAAGCCTGAGATCGGGCCTACAATTGGCAAAGTATCTGCAGCAGGGCGTGAATTCGTCAAACGCGTGCGGAAAGGCATTGATCTTATCCTACGGGATGAGGAGTACAGTTCGAGGGAACAAGTGGAAAATGCAACAGAGCGCTTCAATCTATGGGCGCAAGAGGCATGGAATAGCTTGGCTGCTGTGCCAGACTTGAGCCAAGCGGCAAAAGGGTGGTGGAAAGCTGAATGTTCCGCTGCTGCAAAAGCTTCTAGGATTGCTCGGAAAGTATCGGATGATGCTTCGAGGGCATATCGAAAAGCAACCAAAGTAAACATGGTCAATTATTCGCAATCTCATGCGGAAGAATGCGCTGATGCCTTTGCTGATGCAGAGGACAAGTGGAGAGATGCTCAGAGAGAGTTGCGTAAAGCAACAAACCGAGCAAAACGGAGTTTCTTTGATCGCACAATTCAGAGAATCCACCACCAAAAAGTTTGGGATGTTGTTGGCTGGGTCAAGCCGCGCCCCATTGACTCAACAACGGGCATAATAGGCCCTGATGGGAACCCGTGTTCCACCAAAGAACAGCTTGCGGAGGCGTTCCAAGAGCAGTTCTGTCCTAGTGTTCAGCGACCAGTTGATGAGAAATACATTGAGCTGATCCCTCAGGCCCCTGAGAGGGAGTGGGCGGACTTCAGCTTGGCGGAAATCCTTGAGAAGTTGAAGAAGACATCAAATATGTCTGCACCAGGTCCAGATCACCTGTCATGGTTCTGGCTGAAACGCATTGTCATTCAAGGCACTTATAACTTTAGTTGCAAGGACTTTGAAGATAAAGGAGATGCTACAGCAGCATCTAGGGTCCGGCATCTGTTTAACGGATGCATTAAGTTTGGTGTGTTCCCGTCTGCTTTCAAAGAATCAAAGACAGTGATCATACCCAAGCCAAATAAACCGGATTACACGAAACCCAAAGCGTATCGTCCGATCGTCTTGCTAAATTGTATTGGCAAGTTGTTAGAAAAAGTCATAGCGAAGCGATTACAATTTGAATCGCAGAAGTTTGGCATTACTCATCCATGCCAGTTTGGCAAAACGATGCAGCATTCAACTACGGATGCAGGAGTGCAAGTTGTTCACAACGTGCGAGAAGGATGGGCGAGGAATAGGTTGTCCTCTGCTCTCCTGGTAGACGTGGCGCAGTTTTTCCCCTCGGTCAACCACACTATAGCCACTGGCGTGTTTCGACGTCAAGGCTTTAATTCAAAAATCTGCGACTTCTTTGAGGATTACTTCAAAGGTCGTATGACCAAATTCTGCTTTCAGGGGTCTGAGACAGACCCCAAGGATTGCTCGGTAGGAGCAGGGCAGGGTGCTGTCTTATCTCCACCGTTGACAGCATTGTACCTAGCTCCGGCTCTACATCATGTGGCGCCCACGAACCAGGTGCTTGAGGGGGATCAAACCCTGCAATTCTTTGTCGATGATGGGTGGATACACGTATTCGGCCCTCCAATGGCAAAAGCGCGCATTAACCAACAACTTATAGCAAATGCTAGGTTGCTGGAACGCATATATGTAAAAATGACCGATGCCATGAGAATGGCAGGGTTAGAAGTGGAAGGGGATAAGACCGAACTTATCCAGTTTAGAAATAGTACCAAACCTTGGAGCCCAGGTGAACCTTTGGGTCCAAGTGTGAATTTGCCAAGCCATAACGGGACGGTAATTATCATTAAGCCTAAGGAGGTTGTACGATACCTGGGCTTCTTTTTCACTCCTAGACTTACATGGAGAGAGCACATAAGACGGTATGCTAACAAGGCGTGTAGCACTGTCAATGCGTTGCGACTACTTGGTAATTCACAACGAGGATTTAATCCTTACCATAAGAGACGGTTATACATCTCTAATGTGCTTCCAGTCCTACTCTACGGTGCACAACTGTGGTGGGATCCCAATTGGAAGCGACAGAAATGGATTGTGAAAGAGCTTCAACTTGCTCAGTCGCAAGCTGCGAGGTGGATCACAGGTGGCTTTAAGACCACTCTGATTGGTGCACTTGAGATGATGGCTGGGCTCATTCCCATCCGACACCAAGTAGACAAGTTTATGTCGAAAGCTGCTCTTAGGGTGAGAACAGTGCATCGAGGTCACCCTCTGCGGGCTAATCTCCCGGCAGAGTGGGAGAGAAACAATGCAAATTGTTGTATGCCTTTTCCTTTGGGGGCACGACACTGTAAAGTGGATTCGCCTCTGGCGCACATTCATAGAATAGGGATGACTTCAGACGAAGCCTTTGATCCTGTCGATGTTGAAAACTGGCCTGGTAAACGCATTCTAGATGAGTTCCAGGACAGAATCAAGTTCTTTGTGGACGCGCCAAACAAATCCTCCAACGATTTTAAATCGTGGGTGGATGGAGATCTGAAACCTTGAATTGAGTTCACAGAACATAATGAAGACATTCGTTCAGTTTGGACTGACGGATCTCTTATATGGGATGGGTCTGCAAAAAGACGCAAGTCAGGAGCAGCCTGGACTACACGACACATGGGTGTAACTCTTACTAGGAAACACACCCCTATGGGCAATTCTGGCGTATATGATGCTGAAATTTGCACTCTTGCTATGGGTATTAGTGATGCTGTCATGAACATTCCTGATAGTATCACTGAAATCCACCTCTTTGCTGACAACAAGTCTGCATTACAATCCATCCTGAAGCCAAATGTTGGCCTGGGACAGATGATGCGTTTGGTAGCGTGCCGAAGGGTGCGGGACTTCTTGAGCGCAAACCCTGCACGCTATGTGGGGCTGCATTGGGTACCAAGTCACATTGGCCTCGCACTCAACGAGGACATGGACAAATTTGCCAAAGAGGCTACAGAAAAACCACAACCGAGATTTACCTCATGGAGTGTGGCACGTCAAGACAAAGATGCAATGGCTATTAAACGGTGGCATCGTCTTATGAAAGACTTTGATTACAAATGGCACAGCAACGTTATTAAAACGTCTGAATTCAAGGGAGTGACACCAGTGGCCAAACGACATTGGTGGTTGAAAAACCTTGGCGGAGCTCAGTCAGCGTTGTATAACGTTGATAAGCCTGATAATACAGTGGGTGTGGCGGAATATGCTGCTGCTACACGTCTCATCTCAGGACACATGCCTATTAGGGGAGTTCAGAGTAGGTTGATTACCAGTGATTCCGGGTCTGATTAAGTGGTGATTTTTCTTGCCATCAATTTTCTTAATCAGACTATTAATCAGAGTGCACTCTGAACACCCCATCACACAGTGCTGATTCTGCCTGATTCTCCACACAACATAAGTAATTCCCTCTATTACCTGTCAGAACTTGCCAAGTGCTTGAGTGCCAAGCTGCCTCAAGCAGCATATCTCCTATAGCTCACTGGCAGAATGATTTTTGTAAGCAGACCTCTTTGTAGCACAAAAGAACACATATGACCAGATGTATCTACAGAGTTCTTATGTATGCTACCTTGGTTGAGGTCATTGAATTGTACTTGTACTGTGGGCAGCACTTAGGTGCCCATTTAAGTAGTATAATTGCTTATAACACAACAGCCATGGTTTCAACCCCTTTACAACACAAAAGAATACATATACTCAGATGTGACTACATTGGTTCTATGTGTGCTACCTTGTTTGAGGTCATTGAATTGTACTTATGCTGTGGCTAGCACTTAGGCATCTATCACTCAGGATAGCTGGCTTGATCACGTGTTTCCATTTGCACAGTTTCATTCTTCATGTGTAAGTGTCCAGCATCATTCTTCCCAGCTGTGATTACTTTTGTGGCACTGCCTCATAGACTTTGTCCCTGTCCTGAAAATTTCCATGTTTTGTCTTATGGTCACATCTTTTGTTTCATCATGCTGACACAGCCTTGTTGCTATCCTTTAGTAGTATATAAGCCTTCACATCAACTTTGCTCTTCTTTCAACCTGGTGTGAGTATCCCTGGAGTGAGTATTCCCCCCATTGCTTCTATGTTATGCTCTATGCGCTATGCTCACATATTCTGTACCTAGGATTTGTCTTTGTGTGCACTAGGTACATTCTATACTATGATCACACTTTCCTTTGCACTTGCATTAACTTAGGCTCATGTGTGCCAGGTCCCTACAGTCTGCAGTGGGTTTTCAACAGTGAATGCACTCCTGCCTGAGTTACTGTGTCCTCTTGACTTGTCATCAGTAGTAAGCATCTCTGTTTCTGGGCTGCTCTATATGTCCTGACTAAAGCTCCTCTCATAGTACTCAGTATGCCTCGCCGCACATTTAGACAAAGGCACGCTCAGGCCACTGCTGCCGCCTACCTCCGTGCCCGTTGCTTCCGTGCAGAGAGACTCAGAAGGCAGCGCACTATACACAGAGACTCTTCACCTCCTCGCAAGCGGCTTCAGATGCAGACATCACCTTCACTATCATCATTCTCAGAGTTCTCTGCAGTCTCATCCAGTCCCTCCAGCTCTCCACCTCCATCTTCAGATTATGAGAGTGCATCAGAAGTTGAACACAGCTATGACTCTGATAGCAGCAGTGACAGTAGTGACTGGTCGAAAATTCTTGGCCTTAACTGGAGGACTCAGAGGCTGCAAAAGAGAAGACAGCAAGCCGTTTCCACCAACTCTTCATTGCCCTCTGCTGAGCTCTCACCCACCACTTTATGCACCAACAATGTGGGCCTTTCCTCTGACTCAGATGGAGTTCCTGTTTCTCAGAAGAACTATCCTTCCTCGTTGAGCTCTACCCAGTCATCTGAATCATTGCCTTTTTCCTTGTACACTGTATCTGACGGAGTTGAAGGAGATGTAGAATCTTTGGGGGATACATCTAGTGATATGGTCTCAGTGGCCTCAGAAGACTCTGATGCACAGTTCCTACCAACACTTGGCCAGCATGTCCATTCCATGATTGAAGCCCTCTACGCCAAGCGTTACACTCAGTCGCGAACATCCAAGCCAAGAGGTCCAGCCACTCTGCCATACGTGCTATCCATACTGAAGCATGAACGGCCAGATGAGTTCCGAAAGCACCTTCGTGTTACACCGCTCACATTTGACAAGATCCTAGATGAGATCATCAATGACTCTGTTTTCTGCAACGACTTGCAGAATGCGCAGCTTGCTGTAGAGCACCAGCTTGGCATTGCACTGTATCGCTTTGGTCACTTTGGAAATGGTAGTAATGTGACACAAGTAGCAGCATGGGCTGGTGTTGCTACTGGAACCGTTCTTCTCTGCACCAAGCGGGTGATGGTCGCTGTCCTGCGGAAGAGATTCCGGGACAAGGCAGTTCGGATGCCAACTGATGAAGAAAAGGCTGAAGCAAAGGCATGGGTAGGCAAGCGAGCATGCAAAGCTTGGCGCAATGGCTGGTGTCTGGTTGATGGGACACTTGTTCCGCTGTTTGATAGACCCTTCTGGTATGGGGAGAGTTACTTTGATCGCAAGTGTAACTACTCGATGAATATACAGGTACATATCCTGTCAGCAATACTGAACATAGCTAAACTCCCTGGTTTAAATTATCTCACTTCCTAACCTTCGCATCATCGACTACAGCTACGGTTTTACTGGCAGTACACACGACTCAACAGCTTTTGAAAAAACAAGGATGGCTCAAGAGCACTCTGAACTGCTTGAGCCAGATGAATGGATATGGGCTGATTCTGCATACCCAGTATGATCTTTCCTTGGCTAAGAGTATAGAGCAGAGCTAACTACATGTACTTGCTACTAGCTTGAAACGTGGCTCATATCACCATTCAAACGTCCAGAACGTGATCTTCCCGAAAACCGCCAGTTCAACAACCATGTCTCTATGGTTCGCATCCGTTCTGAGCATGCTATCGGATTTCTAAAGGGCCGGTTCCAGTCACTGAAAGGATTGCGAGTTTTGATCCGAGACGAAGCCTCTCACAAATTTGCTACACACTGGATAGCAGCATGCATCAATCTTCATGCATTTGCTGTTCAGTGCGAGGCAGAGGAGCACGGAGACATGGTTGATGAAGTCGGACCTAATAATGACGAGTTCATTGTGGATGGGCTAGATGATCAGAACGAGTCCTCGGAGTCTGACGAGGCTGGTACACAACCTGTTTGTAGACCAGCTGCAACATCTTACCGTGGTACAGCTCGTATTGCTGGAGCAAAAGCTCGTCGACAACAGCTCAAAGAAGCTCTGTATCAGGCAAAGGAAAGAAGGCGGGAACGGCGTCGCACACAGTTTGATATATAGACTCAGATGTGTAAACATGCCAGTGCACTTGAATGAAATGTAGTACTTGTTTTGCCGTCCATCTGCAGTCCACTGTGTCACCGTCCTCGTCCTCCACGTCAACCAAGAACGCGTTGTGGCCGACGAACGGCGCAACCTCTCCGTTCGAGCACCCGAGGGAGATACTCTTGTTGAATCTCCTCGTAAAGTGTGCAATGCCGTTTTCAAAGTAATGAGTCGCTACCTGCATGACGTCCGACTCGTGCTGGATGATTCCGACCTCGGGGAATTCGTACATCTCCCTCGCCGCGTCACGTAAGCAGTCCTCGGGAACGACCGTGTCCGAGTCGACAATCAAGATGAGCTCGCCGACACGGATGGACTTGGCGTTGGACGCCCACGGCCTGTACTTCCTTCCACTCTCGAACGTCTCCTCGATAGCCAACTGTAGCGCGCGCTCTTCGAGGTCGTCGTCCTCGTCGAGATTTTCACCGTTGGCAGTCGCCTTGGCAACCATGGCTGCCATGTGTTTCTCCAGCTTGAGGGACAACGCAAGCCCGTAGTTCATGTTTGAGGCCTTTTTGAACCGTCCTGCACGTTTGAACCCGTCTGGAGCGCTAGAGTGTGCGGGGCGTGCGACCCAGCCGATGTTGTTGTAAAATCACTGGCATTATGATGCGATTGAGCTAGTCGGATTGTAGAAATCAGCGGAGGTCGTGGTGAAGAGATTGGATGAAAAGAACCTTTGCGTAAGCTTTTTTGCTCAAGACGTATCTGGGTTTGAAGCCTTCAGCACGACGTGGAGATGACAGGATTAGGGAACTCACTCGAAGGGTGCGACAAGAACCAATTCAATCAAGTTAAACGGTGCTGGATACGCGAACTCATCAGGAGCGCATATCATTCCAATGGTCTTGTCAGTGAAGTATGCCAGATACTCTGCAGCGGCATCCTCGACAACCTGGGTAAACAATGTTGACGTTGGAGGGGACAGCCGAGGCGGTGTATGGGAGGGAGGCGGTGGTGAATGAGGAGAGGGCGGCACGCTGGGCCCAGACAAGCTTGATGAGTTTGTCTTCAAACTCGCGGCAGGTGGGGATGATGTTGTCGAGGTTGTAGGCCCAGACGACGAGAACCCGTTCGTCCCTCTGAAGGACGTGTGAGTGCGAGATACGAGCTGGGGATGAGAGACAGACGTACGATGAAATAGGAGCATACTCAGTGTGTTCTACAATCTCTCAACCCATCAGTCCCGCTTGTTCCGCTATAGTACTGAGCGTGCCCGCAATGGTGTCAATCGTCTCGTCTTGTTGACGAATCATCATCTGGAGTGATCACCTCAGTGTTCTTGTTCTCGTGCGCGAACATCACATTCACCTGTTGTTCCTGCTTCGCCCACTCAGCCTGGTCGTCTTCCGCCTCTGCAGGCGGAGCTGTAGCGGAAGCAGGAGGTCCTATCCGTGTACTTGGCATTCCTAGGCGTCAATGCGGCCGTGACCTCACACCAGTTTCTGACTCAACCTCTGGAGCGGGTGGGATGTCGTACGGTGATGGTCTCGACGGCGACGCTGCTCGTGACCATAGAGGGAGAATGGGGCGGTGGGGTCAACAGCGCGGGACCATAGAGGGAGAATGGGGCGGTGGGGTCAACAGCGCGGCCTCGTTGAAGGTATGTGTAACCTTCGTAGCCGTCGCGGATGAGGCCTGGAGCGGGTGGGATGTCGTACGGTGACGGTCTCGACGGCGACGCTGCTCGTGACCATAGAGGGAGAATGGGGCGGTGGGGTCAACAGCGCGGCCTTGTTGAAGGTGTGTGTAACCTTCGTCGCCGTTGCAGATGAGGCCTGAAGCGGGTGGGATGTCGTACGGTGACGGTCTTGACGGCGGCGCTGCTCGTGACCCCGAGTATGTTGAGTGTGAGTGTAGGTGTTGTATGCGCATACTTGCATAGAGGGAGAATGGGGCGGTGCGGTCAACAGCGCGGCCTTGTTGAAGGTGTTGAGCATGCTCAATTCGTGCGTGGGTGGTCACACTGCACCCCTGCACAGTAGAGGTATCTGAGAGAAACTCACCTGCAATCCCTGTGGCACTGGCTTTCCTGATCTCTGATATGTCGCGTTGCTCCCGCCATCCTTGGATCTGCAAAAGGAGAGGAGCAAGAGGAGAGAGAGAGGCACAAGTATACGCACCATCAGTTGGTCTCGACGCCCTCGTTGTTCTCGCCATCCTCGTTGTCCTCGCCGTCCTCATTGTTTGGGCATCCATCTACAGTCCACTGCGTTGCCGTCCTCGTTGTTCATGCCAACCTTGTGGTACACTGTGTCGCCGACCTCGTTGCTCACGCCGTCAACGTGCAGTCCTCTCGGCCTCCAAGATGTCGTGTTGCTCCTGTCATCCTTGGATCTGCAAAAGGATAGGAGAGAGAGGAGAGAGAAAGGCACAAATATACGTACCTTGTGTCTGCGAGCACTGTGAAGGTAGAGAGAAAGACAGAGAGGCGCTCGCATTGACTGTTGTGCGGCGGTAGTGGTTTGGTAAGAGAAAACATGCGATTGAGCACTGTCTGCCAGAGAGACAGTTGAGAGCAATAAATACAAGTATGTATACCTCAGCTAGAAGCCACTATCGTGAGCACCGTTTGTGTTGTACATGTGGGAAACTCCGTCAGGGAACTTGGATCCTTCACGAGAGAACTCGGAGTCAGAGCGAGAAAAGTGGTCCGTTGGACCTGCATCCACACTGAAGGAAGAAGGGCCGGAAGCGTTGAATTGCAGCTGGTCGGGTGCACTGGCAAACATCGGAGGTCCATGGCCAGACTTCTGCTCGCGCTCGTACTTCAACCTCATCTTCATCATCTGCATCTCGTGTTCATGCTGCATCGCCAGGGTCCTTTGCCTCTCTCGTGCTTCCACCGCCGCTAACTTAGCCTTGAGCTTAGCCTTCTGTAAGTCTTTGTCAGCCTCGATCTTTGCTTTCTTGACCTCCAGTTGCCTCTGCGCCGTAACCTCTGCCGCCACACCAAGCTCGTTGAGTGCATCGACTCCCTTGAACCTCTTTGCTGCGGTAGGAGAAGATTTAGCAGGAGTTGCCACCGAGGTGCTGGGGCGACCCGGAGTCCTTTTCGTGGACTTGACCTGCGGTTTGGTAGCTAGAGAATGTGAGTACATGTAGCAAGGTCAATTCTGGGTCGGAATGATTACATACCTTTTTCCGCATCACTGTCATCAGGTGCATCCTCGGTACGACATTTCAATGGCACCACCGAGCTTGCGCCATGCTGCTCCTCTTCCTCCTCATCGGACGAACTCATCTCAAAGTCATAGCAACTCGCGCTTTGGCTGGTGATATTGCCGGTACTCTCTTCGCGTCCATCGTGTTCCGCACCAGGCATGATGACGTTGAGGTCGATTTCGGTATCACCATTTCCGAGACCCTTGCGCACTCGGTTAGGCCGCTCCTTGACAAGTTCTTTCATATCCCAGAGCCACGGGAATTCCTGCTTTATTTTCTCTGCATGCACGTAGACCGTAGAAATCTGAATGTTAGCATGTAGATGGAGCTCAGCACTATCATGTCACGTACCCCACTTGTTCACAAATTTGTTATCCATGGTCATGTCTATCTCGTCCTCACGATTGATCCCTGCGCCCGTCTCGCCCATTGACTCCATGTGCATAGCATAGGTTGACTCAAGCCTGCACGAAACATCAGTGTTCAAAAAAAAAGCAGAAGCCAAGGTACAGTCTACCACTCACGAAGACAGCCGGTTCTTCACTTTAGTAGCCCAAGCCGACCTCTGTTTCGGATCCGCCTTCGCGCTTGTTATGAGCTTTTCGTAGTCAGGGTGGTCTCCAAAGACAAGGATGGCTAGCTGCCAGTGGTGCTCGGACTTTGTCTTGCCACCTCCACAGCTGGTAGAAACATTCCCACCCACAGAAGAGTATAAGCAGGACTTGATCTCAGTGTTGTCGAGAATGCTGCTGATAAGCTTGTCAGTGAGCATCGTATCCTTCGACCAGCTGTCATATTTCTCAGTTTGTGCCTGTCTACATCTAGAGAACCATAGGAGACCATACTTAACAGCAATCTTGGCATCTGTGCCCTTTTCGACGTTAGGTGTCTCTATGCCATTCTTGCCTTTTCCGGCAGCTCCCTGGGCTTTCTTTCCTTTGTTTAGGGCCTCGTCGCCAGCGGTCGTGCTGGTTGGTGCGTGCAGGGTCAAATTCGGGGTCAACTTCTTTTTGGCCATGGTGATAGCGGCGAGTGGTGGAGTGAGGATCAAAGAGGGGCGGCGGACAGGTGTTTTCAAAAGAGGGGTATACATATTTTGTTATCATGGTAACTAATTTTGTTATAAGTAAGTACCAAGTAAGTACAGGAGAGCGAGAATTGAGGCTTGATTCTCGTCGTCCCTCCTCCAGAGGAGGGACAACAAGGGAGCGCGATTAAGCATGATTCCCGTTAATCGCGCGAATAATCACGGAGTAGGACCCCAGACCACCGCTGCAGAATCAAACCAGAATCAGACCCAAGAATCAACCTTAATCGTCCACTCTGAACGCCCCTATTGGCGAGTTCCGTGAAAGATTTCACCTGGAGGTGTCACAGATTTTCAATGTTTCTACAAGACTTGCCTTACCAGGCAACGGTATTATTGGGAATATTTAAGCGCTTGTCAAGCGCTTATCCAGCGCTTATCCGGCGTCTATTTAGGCGCTTATCCAGCGCTTATCTGGCGCTTATCAGGCGCCTATTCCGGCGCTTATTCTCAGTGCCTATCAATTGATGCGCTGATGCGCTGATGCGCTCCTTTCCTTATCTGTGTATCACATGATAGAACTCTCTGGAACCTTGTGGAACTTGCTGGAACTATGATGTCATAGTATAGAACATTCCATTAGATGATGTCATAGTTCATAGAACCTTCTGG
Source organism: Cytidiella melzeri (assembly GCA_022592445.1). Classification (NCBI taxonomy): domain Eukaryota; kingdom Fungi; phylum Basidiomycota; class Agaricomycetes; order Polyporales; family Irpicaceae; genus Cytidiella; species Cytidiella melzeri. Next base: position 59,696 of record JABYQR010000216.1, on the reverse strand, counting down.
AAAAGTCTAGCCTTGTCTTAGAACAAGCTAGAACAAGTCTAGCCTTGGAGCTGGGTCATGGGGTCAGGTCATGGGAACAATTGCTATTGGTTGATTATTGAAGTGGCACCACTAGGGCATAGGGCATGCTTAGTAAGGTAGATTACTTTGCTTACTCATGTAGGTATTAGGGGTCTTAGGGTAGTACCTGGGGTCCTCCCCTTCATGTATATATAGAGGCACTCCTGAGGGCATATCCCCTCAGTCTTATCCACTCTGTTGATCAAGGACTACTTCGTACTCCCCAGTACACACTCTCACCACACTCTACTCTCTATCTCACTATCTCCCCTTCAAGTTTAACAACTATCTGGTGAGTGTAACCTTAACTGTTACAGGAGGGCCCCGCGGAATGTGCGTGTGGTGCTACTGAAACTCGAAAGCATCTGCTGGAAGAGTGTCTTTTGTGGTACCGTGCTTGGAGACCACCTGACCCATACAACCAAGAGGAACTAGCAGCTCTTGCGGATATGGATTCTGCAGATTTCCAAAACTGCACACAGTCGTTTGGACAAAACGAACTCCTTGTGTTCTTGATCATGAACCCCATGGCAGGAACTTTTGAATGGGCTAAGCTGGTGGAAACGAGAACCTCAGATTTAGCTGCAAATTGTTTTAACTCCTACGCGGTAACACGAGTATGGGTTGAGACAATACTTAAACAAACCGTGTTTGGTGCCCATACCAAGTGGAAACTGATCGATTACAGTCCCAAATCCCACCGGCAGTTTATGCGTGAGGTGTGGAGATCAGGACATGAGTGGACTATAAGGACGCTCATACACAAAGGGGAGGCTTCTGAGGAGCAGAAGCGTGACCCAATATTGAAGGTGAAGAAGCCGAAGGAGAAACATATTCCAGCGGATGATCACCATGCCAAGGCGGAAGCTGAGGCCAATGCTAGGTCGGAGGAGGACCGAGCAAAGTTTGTCGACTGGTTTTTCAGAAATCTAACAGACGACCTGGAGTTCAAATCTCCATACTTCAGTTGGTGGGGGCCGCAGAGGGAGCGGCAATACCTTGCTAATGGAAGGCCAGCGGATGCGCTGGATTTCGGAGAGGATGAGTTTCGCCTTCCTGTGGCAAACCGTGATTCCAATTCGAGACGCGATGGTCATCATGAGGACGGTGGCGAGGTCGACCCCTCGCTGTCGGAATCTACGCGGTGGCGGGCGAACCCCAGTCAGACAGGACGTTTGGCTTGGGGAGAACCCACGGATGCGGGTTGGGGTGTAATGGTTTTCAGCTCCGGCTCACGGACTCTTAGTTACCGGGTTTCCTTTTGTATTCCGTATATGGTCGCTTTATTGTTCTTTCATCACGCGGACACATCTGTATCACAGATATTCCTTTTTGGGTCGCCTGAGGGCTCTGTCTTATATACCTTCGCCCCCGCTCCTGACACTCCATCGTGCTCTTTCTCTTTCGCACCTGGAGTGAGTATTCTTCGTTGTCCCTCACATATGCAATATGCTCACAGCCTGTACCTTTAGTTAACTCGCTCTGCTCGTGTGTCTTAGGTACAGTCATTATGCTAATCGTGCTCTTTCTCTTTCGCACCTGGATTAACTCGCTCTGCTCGTGTGTCTTAGGTCCTTACGACGGCAAGTGGGATTACGACTGCGCATCCATCCCTGCCTCTAGACGTGTTGAATACATTCGACCGGCTTTAGGTTATGAGCCCCGCCTGACTCTAATCCACACTCGTCGTTCACCTTATCGCGCCCATCTGCGCTTCGCTCCGATCAACGTCGACACACGACTCCAGGTCTTCACATCCATATCCTTAACGTCCTATCATCATGTCGAGCACCACACCTCCCACAGGTGGTTCGGCATCGTCTGGCCCTGCTGGGTCCACTCCTGCCTCTGCAGGTCCCTCTGCGCTGGTTCGTCGTTCGTCAAGAACACTTCCAGCAACTCCTCGTTCATCAAACTCGACTCGCTGCCTAAGCTGCCTGGTGCCAACAACTGGAAGGAATGGAACATGCTGTTCATCCAGTTCCTCAAGACGCAAGCCGCGTCTGGCATGGTCGATCCTTCTCTGGTCAAGCCCGCGTCCACCGACACGGACTACAACGACTGGTGCAAGGCCGACGCCAACGTCACTCTGGTTCTCCTCGCGACCGTCGACAGCTCTCTCCACCATCTCTTCGACCTCGAGACCAACTCTGCCGCCGAGATCTACGCAAGCTTAAGGCCAACTACTCCGCCTCGACCACTCTCTCTGCGTTCCTCAAGTTCAAGCATACTTCCTTCACACGATCGACGGCTCACGCCCTCTCGTTGAACAGCTTGAAGAACGCGGTGTCTCTGGCAAGAAGTTGACGCCTCCGGCATCCTTAGCGACAAGGAACTGCTCAAAATCTTCGGTCTCTCTCGGTACTCCCTGACTCCTTCGCCAACATCGTCGAGCCCATCCTCGCTGTCACCGCGCCAAAGACTTGAAATACGACGACATCCGATCGCGCCTCATCGACGAGGCTAAGCGAAAGGAATCGCCTTCAGTCTCTGCGGTCAAGTTCAACAAGTCTTCGACTTCGTCCTCGTCGGGCAAGTCAAAGAAGCAGTGCGGGTTCTGCAAATACAAGGGTCATACAGAGGACGAGTGTCGTAAGAAGAAGGCTGCCATTGAGGAGGCAAGGAAAGGGGGAAAAGGAGGAAAGGACAAGGGGAAGAAGGAATCTTCTGGGTCACCATCATCGTCTAACGGTTCTGCTGCTGTACATGTAGTCTCTGCTGAGGACTCCACGTCCGAAGCCGCCAACGTCGCAAATATAGATGTTATGTTTTATGCTTCGGGTGAAACACCCTGGATGCTCGACTCAGGCTGTACGAGACACATCACCAACAACCTCAACGACTTCCACGACTACAAGCCGTTCGCTACGCCGTCGTTTGCGACATTGGCTGATGCTTCGAAGACTTCAATGTCTACGCTTGGGTCTGGGAGCGTACGTGGAACCGTACACGTTGATGGAAAGCAGCTCACAGCGCAGTTTGACAACGTCTTATACTGCCCGGGCATCGCCTACCGACTCATTTCGATTTCCTGTCTTGACTCCAAAGGATTCTCTACCGTTTTCACTGGCGGTAAAGCACGGATACACAAGAATGATACCACCTACGGCATAGGTACTCTCAAGGGCGGCCAATACTGGTTGGGACTTCGCGTCTCTTCTTCGTCGGTCGCCTCCTCCACGCACACGCACTCGTCACCCATCGACCTTGTACACCAACGCTATGGTCACCTGAACTGGGAAGCACTACAGAAGCTACGCTCTGACGACTCCCCGGTGACAGGTCTGACTATCGACGAGAAGACTCCTCGCTCTGAACACGCATGCGAAGGTTGTCAACTCGGCAAGGCCACACGACGCACATTCCATTCATCCTCGACACCTCGCGCGGACAAACCTTTCGATCTCATCCACACTGACTTGGCTGGACCTATGCAGAACTCTTCTGTAAACGGCGGACACCTCTACATGCTCACGTACATCGACGACTGCTCTGACAACGTCTGGATTTATTTCCTGAAACACAAAGACGAACAGGAGCAGAAGTTCGAGGAGTTCCGTCAGCTGGTCAAAACTCAGTTCGAGAGGGATATCAAGATTCTTCGCTCTGACAGGGGCGGTGAATACCAGTCGAAGCGCTTCGTGCAACGACTGAAGGATCTTGGCATTGTCCATCAGCGCACCACCCCGGATACACCACAACAAAACGGCAAGGCTGAGCGTTTCAACCGCACCATCATGGAGGCTGCGCTCTCTATGCTTTACGCCGCCGGGATGTCCAAAGGATTCTGGGAAGAAGCCGTGAAAACCGCTGTGCATGTGCGCAACCGAGCACCCAAACGGTCTCTGGATTGGAGGACACCATTCGAGATTATCACTGGCTCCAAGCCGGATGTTTCATACTTCCGTGTTTTGGTTGCCTTGCCTATCGCCACATTCACAAGGATCATCGCAGGAAGCTCGATGCTCACGCTCAGCCTCTTGTGCATGTTGGGTATGAAGCGGGTTCTAAAGGTTACCGCTTATGGGACAAACATACTCATAGGATGTCTCGAGTACTGACGTTGTATTCGACGAACTGATCTTTCCTAACCGTCCTTCACCTCCTACTCAACCAACTTCGAGCATTCCAACCTCTCCGCCGACCACGTACGATCTTGAACTTCACTCCCTTTAACGCCCTCTTCGCAGCCGGCTACTACCACGTCGCAAGTGCCCCCAACTCAACAACCACCTCCTCCTGACGCAACATCCACGTCGGCTCCTACGCCTTCACGGATACCGCGTCCCTCTACTCCTATTCCTAGTTCGTCCACATCTGCTGAACCAGAGCCTAGCTCTTCATCCACGCCACTCTCGCCTTCCAAACGGAAAGGCCCTCCTGTCGTACCTTCTCCCAAACTCGAGCCAAATCCCAATCGTCTTCCGGCCACTTCTCCACATGACTACCTTCCATTCTCCAACCCAGCTCATGCTGGTGTTACACGTCGTTCACAACGCACTGTTGTACCTCGTGATGCGAAGCGTCTCCAGTCTATGTGGGCTGCTACTGAACAAGAGATTGAGGAGACGACTCGGGCTCGCGGTAACAAGGTCCCCTACAAAGGCAAAGGCAAAGCGAAAGCTGACGCCGGCGCTGTCCTCTCTGACGAGCAGGTCGTCATGCTGGCAGCGGCAGTTACGCCTCAGGGGGAGCCTCGTACCTATCGGCAGGCTATGGGTTCACCGGATCGAGATGACTGGCGTGCAGCTATGGAGGCCGAAATCAAAGGTCTCCAGGACACTGGAACATGGAAACTAGTCGATTTGCCCCCTGGTCGCAAGGCGATCAAGAGCAAATGGGTTTACAAACTCAAACTCGACAAGGACGGTAATGTTGATCGTTATAAGGCACGTCTGGTAGCCAAGGGTTTTGAGCAAGTTCAAGGCATCGATTTCACAGACACCTTCGCTCCCGTCGCCCGTCTGGAGTCTTGGCGATACCTCGTCGCCTTGGCAGCTATTCTAGACTGGGAAATCCACCAGATTGACTTCCAACAAGCCTATCTGAACGGATCTTTGGACGAGGAGGTTTACATGGAGCAACCTGAAGGGTTTGTACTGGATGAAGGCAAAGTATGCCGCCTTCATAAGGCAATCTACGGCCTAAAGCAAGCAGGACGCCAATGGTTCCTCACGCTCAAGGCATGCCTCGAAGAACTCGGCTTCGTCTGTTACGACACAGGTGATGTCGCCATTTTCACTCGTCGACGAGGGGGAGCCCTCCAAATTATTGTTTGCTACGTCGACGATCTCACTATTATGGGAAACAGTCTCACCCTCATCAAGGAGACCAAGGACGCTCTTCGTCGCCATTTCGATCTCAAAGACTTAGGCGAGCTCAAGCACTATCTCGGTATCCGTATCACTCGGGATAGGGGAGTCATCTCATCTACCTCGACCAAGAGGTCTACATAAATTCCGTTCTCAAACGCTTCCAGCATGAGGACTCCAATCCTGCCTCCACACCGCTTCCAACCGGTATGCAGTTGGTACACAACGAAAATCCTAAGGAACAGTGCGACCCAGCACTTATCCACACATACCGCAGCGTACTTGGCTCACTCATGTACGCCTCCCTTGGAACTCGACCTGACATCTCGTACGCTGTTGCGAAGCTCTGTCAATACCAGTCCAACCCCTCGCAGCTGCATCTCCGCGCTGCATATCATGTTCTTCGCTACCTTCGCGGTACCTCCAGTCTCCGACTTTGTCTAGGCCATAATGACGAAGGCGTTGACGACCTTGTCGGTTACACCGACGCTGACTTTGCCGGCGACTTAGATGACTCGCTCTCCACATCTGGCTGGGTTTATTTCCTAGGCTATGGCGCTGTCTGCTGGTCCTCGCGCAAACAACGTTCTGTGGCGAAGTCTACCTTCGACTCAGAATACTTTGCGGCTCACGAAGCTTGCGAGCAACTCAAGTGGTTGAAGATTCTCACTGATCAAATTGAGCAACCTCTTCCTCTACCTGTCGTCCTTCATTGCGACAACAAGAGTGCTGTAGACGCTTCCAAGTCCACCCACGTGAAGCATCGCTCAAAACATACTCGCGTCACTGCGCACGCTGTTCACGAATGCGTCACCGAAGGCCTCGTCGAATTGGTTCGAATCCCTGGAGTTGACAACCCCGCTGACATCTTCACCAAGTCTTTACCGGCTGAAGCTCACGTTCATCACTCTGAGTCCTTAGGGCTTGTCCAGTTTCACCTCGCTGAGGGGGAGTAATGGTTTTCAGCTCCGGCTCACGGACTCTTAGTTACCGGGTTTCCTTTTGTATTCCGTATATGGTCGCTTTATTGTTCTTTCATCACGCGGACACATCTGTATCACAGATATTCCTTTTTGGGTCGCCTGAGGGCTCTGTCTTATATACCTTCGCCCCCGCTCCTGACACTCCATCGTGCTCTTTCTCTTTCGCACCTGGAGTGAGTATTCTTCGTTGTCCCTCACATATGCAATATGCTCACAGCCTGTACCTTTAGTTAACTCGCTCTGCTCGTGTGTCTTAGGTACAGTCATTATGCTAATCGTGCTCTTTCTCTTTCGCACCTGGATTAACTCGCTCTGCTCGTGTGTCTTAGGTCCTTACGACGGCAAGTGGGATTACGACTGCGCATCCATCCCTGCCTCTAGACGTGTTGAATACATTCGACCGGCTTTAGGGTGTTCTCTACCCTGCATCCGGCGAAGGAACCCTTCACCTAAGTAAGTGAAAGGGCTTTTGTGTGCCATGACCTGGCATGTTGGTGAATGTTTTGTTTCTTCAACAGAGGGGGGGTTATTTTCTCTTTCTGCGTAGTAGCGACAACGCGCTTAGACGGGGCTAAGTCATCAGGCCTAGGACATACCACATTCAACCGTCCTGAAAAAACCGTCAGAAATTAGCAGTTGCAGCGGGCACTCGCAGCCGCAGGCCAACATGGGGCCGGGGGTCTATGTCTCCCTTTCTGTTTCTGCCAAGTATAGGTTGTGACACTTGGGCGGTGCCTGAACACCACTGCCTCGCTGTCCGGTCCACACCACTCATCCGAGGACTGTATAAAACAACCCACAATCGGGACGGGCGCTGGCAGCCGTTTCATGGTTTCGGAATATGGTCTCACATGTAACTACGTTACGCACGGACCTTTATAAACTTAGATAATAAAAATAAAATAAAATAAAAAGTCTACCTCCTCCCACTGTACGGCAGGAATAGGCTATGCACGTTATCTGCAGTACATTCAGTGGTGTTCAGTTTACAGCCCATGTCAGGAAACACCATACGGCGGGATTCAAGTTGGAGCCAGCAGCATGGCGGCATACCACAAGTTGTGCAGTGACATGGTTCATGTCATGATCACCTTTGAGTTGGATTGGTCTACAAATTGCAAGGTACCGTGTGCGCTCGAGCGTAGTATTCATGTCAATGGGTCACAGTGTACATGTTTCTCTCTGGCGGATATATTTATTGGGAGTAGTATTTTCGTAAGCGCCGGAAACTCATGCCAATTCAGAACCCTGACATGAGGGTCTCGCGCTGACGAGACTCAATGTCGACGACCTTGCTCCATGTATGACATTTTCACCGTCTTCACTTTTGTCTCAGAATCTTGCTATGTGTTTTACTTTGGGTAAACATATCTCTCTATGGCCTCAGCTTAACCAAGGCGATCGGTACTATGGCGCTGGGGCCCCTTTGTACTAGGGCGGGTACACTGCTCCTGTCCTATATCATGATGGCCATATAGTACAGCCTCTCATAACCCATCGTCCTCCTAATCACCCTGTTTGCTCTGCGGATTGGCCACCATCCTTATTCCTGTGCGGGAAGTTGCGTAAACGCAGCCACAACCAAGTGCTCCCATCACGAGGCGAAGCTCCTATTTAACCAGCCAGTTTGTTCAATAGCCTCACACCTCATTCGACACTTTCCCCAAACTCGTTCTATGGATTCCCGGCAGCGTCCTGTGGCAATTTTCTGGGATTTCGGTCAGTCTACAGTTGAAGCACTTCAAGGATCTCATTGACCTAGTCGTTCACAGAGAATTGTCCCCTCCCAAATACTGCAGGAGTATGTGAAGTGGATAAAATCCGACGTATTGCACAGGAGTATGGACCTATCAAAGTTTTCAAGGCATACCTCGAGCTCTACGAGCAATGCTCCGCCAAAACACTCTCCTTACGGTCCGAGCTGCAGTCGTGTGGCGTAACTCTTACCGACTGCCCACACAACGGGCGAAAGGATGTAGCGGACAAGATGATGCTAGGTATGTTACCGGTAGTGTTTTGTGTAACAAATTGATACGTACGAATCCACAGTGGATATGATGACCTTTGCTATGGATAATGAGGCCCCGGCCACGGTTATCGTCCTTTCTGGGGATCGTGATTTTGTCTACGCCATATCCACTCTTCGTCTAAGAGGATATCACGTCGTAGTTATTGCGCCAAAGCAAGGGCATATCAACCTCAGATATCGTGCCTCCGAAGTTTTGGACTGGGATGTGCTTGTCCTACAGGGTGGCCACACACATAGCCGACGCTCAAGCGATGCTACAGTTCCGCCACCAAGTTCCGAAGCCTCTCAAGGTACCCGGGAGTCTACATACGCATCGTCATCGACAAGCACCGCTCTGCTATCTCCCTTGCCAAAATTAGCTAATGGTCAGTCGTTCGTAGACGATTGGAATGCCACACTAGCTCGCCCTTCTCGTGCGCGTACCACCTCAGTCACGCATCCTGCATCTGCATCAGACAAGGAGGGCTCGACCACCTGTACCGTGAATGGCTGCACTCCTGCCGATAGATGTCTTATTCTCGACCTAGGCCCTTCAAAATCTGCCGTACCGGAAGTTGAGGATGTTTTGATGTCTGCAAAATCCAGCACCCTGTCGGAGGGGGAAAGTGAGCTCTCGACAGCTGTGAATATGTCTTCTGCTGTGGAGGTGTGTGTACAACACTGGTTGAAGAAGAGAATATATCGTGTTCATGTCTCCTGCCGTTGACTATGATTTAGATGACTGAGGAGGACAGCGATTCACAAAGCTTTCAGGACGCATTACAATCTCCGTACGCAGATGCAGATACTCCATTGCCAAACGTCAGCTAAGCTGCGTTGACCTTATACCGCACAAATCTAACTGTCGTTGATTTTCTCCAATTTCCAGAACACGACTGGCGAGTCTGTCACTGTCGCCAATAACAAAGTGGATGCCATGCAATCAAATCTGACTATTGCGCCACTATCGTCGCTTCCACTCTCGATTCCACCGTCCAAGGGAGTCCCGGCGCTAACCCTGACAATATGCGTGCCGCCTACCAAGCCAACAACACCCTCGACATTGCACACTATTCCACATGATGTCAAACCGCCCGACTCACCGCAAATACCTCTGCCGACGTCGCAACATACACAGCTTCTCGGCGCTGCATCACTCGGTTCCCGTCCACCTGAAGTCGCACTAGGCGCTGGTCTTCCTTCGCCTGTAAAGGTGCCCGCGAATGTCAAGGCTGTTTCGGCGCAAGAAACAGCTGATGCTCGTCGCTTTGTTCATTTGATTCGCTCGCTGGACGAGGCTCGACTAGCAGGCAATACACGGGTGCTCCGGACAGATCTGGCACAACTCCTCTTGAAACGCAGTTCAAATGTGTACAAGGACATTGGAATCTCCACATTCAAGCAGTATGTGACTCTGGCACAAACGTGTGGTATCGTCACCGTCGGTGGAACTGGCAATAGCGCATGGGTATCTCTACAACCCAAGTGGCACGGACATGGGCGGCCTTGACGATGCACACTGTTTCGAACACATACAACATCATACAATGTATCTCTGGAGCTCTATGGCTGCACACATCTACTAGTTGACAAGTGATTGGGAGGAAAATGGATATCAGCGAGCTTCATGTATTGATTCACCATGATCTTATTACCTTACTTGATCATAAAGTGTCTGTTAGTTCGCCGGCCAGCCTCGTCTCCTTGTGGTGGAAATCTAATCAGGACTGGGGTTCATGAGCAGCATAACCACGCCGTTGGCACGGGCTGGTACGTCTGGATCTCTTTTGCAATCGTCGTCTACGCCAATCGGGCCGTGTACAATAGTACTCCCATTTGTCCGAATTTGTCTCCGCGAGGACAATGTAGGTTCATATCGGAATTCGCAGCCTATCACTCAAACCCGGCCTGCTCCTTAGCCACGAACCCCCTTTTCCTCAACATCTCAACTCGGGGGATGGCCGCATGACATAAATATCCATGCAGGGGATCAAGCAGTGACCGTCCTTCCGCCGTGTACATGCTGACGGAAGGTGTCGCTGTTCGGTACCGCACGCTGTCGAACTGGGTTACATTTTCTGCGAGCAGGACGTCTCTTACTGTGACAACTTCATAGCCTGAGCTGGCGAATACAGGCTCTCAGCAACTAAAGCCGCTGCGATTTTCGCCGCGACCAATTTTTTAAATCGTCGCGACATGAAGTCTGCCATGCTTTAGATTGATGGGCAACCCGAAACATCTACACCTTGGCATTTGAGTAATAGTGCAATCTGAAATTGTCGCCCTTCACACTCGGGTCCAAGACATATGTGTTGGGCGACGAGACCGTAACGGCAGTTCACCGATCAAAACCGAGGGGAAGACAAAGGCCAGCATGACTTTACAGACAACGCATTTATTCAAACTGAAAGATGATGGTCAATATCTGAGAGTTAGCTATGCAGTCAGCTCGTTTGTTATCAGGCGCCAACTTCAACTTCAGGTTGAATGTGCCACACTGGCAGAGTCGCTTGTTACTGAACTGCTCAGCCTGAGAGCTAGTAGAGATATAGTTACGAAATTTATTGATGCTACTTGAATCGTCTTTGACAGCATAGAGGTCATGCTCTCCGCAGGAAATGCAGACCGAGGTACAGTATGTGGCGCCGCGAGCTCGAAACTACAGCATTTTCCTAGAATGACAGGTTGAAGTCGGAGATTCAATATTTTGCGCGGTGATTTCAGCCGCCGCTATGACTGAAAACTCCATCAGATACTTGACAGTCTCTCGCCGTGCACAGGCCTCAACACTTTTTTGAGCCAATGGAACTATGCGCATTCACAGTAAGTCCAGCATGCCTCAGTGGACTTGTCTCGATGAACGAATCTCACAAAGGCTTCTAGAGCGATCCGCAAAGTTATGCCCGCATTCTTACTCGTGCTTCCAGCGTGTACGCAGTGGAGGCTTCCACCAACTGCGTTGGGCCCGATGCACTATCCCAGCAAAAACTGAGCGCGACATCAACCTCGACTTACCTTCAGCGAGGAAGTTCGATGTCTATTTGTCAATTCAACACGATATAAGTGGTGTCGTCGGTCTTGCACATGACATCCCTCTATCCCTCCCCCCTCCCGACTCTTCTCTCCTACTTCCCTTTCCCCTTCCTCTACAACATGGAATCTGCGGCAAGAATCAAGAAACTTGGCAAACAGATTGTCGAGTACCCGGAAGATGCTGTGCCAGTCATCTCCACCGCAGAGTGGTTTAGCGGGCTCGCACAAAATCCAATCCACGCGGTGAGCACTGTCTGTGCATTCCATTGCGTGCTGCGGCTAAGTGTGCTGTATAGGTGATCCGTTACGTGACTAGCTTGTTTCCTATTCTTAGCTGGATCCATCGCTACAGTAAGTCTCGCCGTCGCTACCAGGAGTCGAGTCGTAAGTCCTAATGTCTGATAAACAATAGACTTTGGGTGGGCCTACGGCGACCTAGTCGCAGGCCTTACAGTTGGAATTGTGGGGGTTCCACAGAGTATGTCATATGCACAGGTAACGTTATACTCAAGTCCTAGCTTCTACATGTAACTCACCTCGGTCCGCAGATCGCTACTCTTCCTACGGAGTATGGTCTATACTCATCCTTCGTCGGTGTCTTATGTTACTGTGTAAGGATTATCTCATCATACCACCACTGATATAGCACTTACTAAGTCGTTGTAGTTCTTCGCAACGTCCAAAGACGTGTCAATTGGTCCCGTGGCCGTTATGTCTCTCACGGTCTCACAAATCATCAAGCATGTCAACGATGCCCACCCTGGAGAATGGGACGGTCCGCAGATAGCTACGACAGTCGCCTTCATATGTGGCTTCATTGTCCTTGGCATCGGACTTCTTCGCTTGGGATGGATCGTAGAATTTATTCCAGCACCAGCGGTTAGCGGCTTCATGACTGGATCTGCCATCAACATTGTTTCTGGACAAGTGCCGGGGTTGCTGGGACTCAAAGGGTTCGAGTGAGTCCAGTCAGCTGATGACACCTTTTTATCTGTATTTGACGTCATTTGTAGCACTCGCGCAGCAACATACAAAGTGATCATCAACACACTGAAGCACTTACCATTCACACAGCTTGACGCAGCCTTTGGCATTCCAGGCTTGGTCTTCTTATATATCATAAGAACGCTCTGCCAACGTTTATCCAAGAGGTTCCCTCGCTCAGGTATTGTTGGTCACGATGTTGATGAACCTTTAGCTGACATCCATACTCAGCGCGCCTTTTCTTTTTCTTCAATGTCTTCAGGAATGCATTCGTCATCATCGTTCTTACGATCGCATCGTGGCTGTATACACGCCACCGCCGATCGGCGTCTGGCAGCTATCCTATCAAGATTCTCCAGGACGTTCCTCGTGGCTTCAAGCATCTTGGTCAACCGACCATCGATCGCAACCTTGTGGCCGCTCTGGCTGGCGGTCAGTATATCTCCTGAAACATGTCGTGGAATATACAAATTGACAATTGGCCCCAGAGCTCCCAGTCGCTACCATCATTCTATTCCTCGAACACATTGCCATCTCAAAATGTCAGTCACGCAGAGTATTGATACGCATGCCTAGCTCACCGCCTCAATTGTAATAGCGTTTGGTCGTGTCAATGGGTACAAAATCAATCCCAACCAAGAGTTGATCGCTATTGGGGTGACAAACACCATTGGTACACTCTTCGGTGCATACCCAGCGACCGGCTCCTTCTCTCGTTCTGCACTCCAATCGAAATCTGGAGTGAAGACCCCGGCTGCCGGTCTCTTCAGCGCCGTGGTCGTCATTGTCGCTCTTTACGGCCTCACACCTGCCTTTTTCTGGATCCCATCTGCTGCTCTCTCTGCCGTCATCATTCATGCGGTCGCCGATCTCGTCGCTTCGCCCGCGCAAGTGTTTGCTTTCTGGCGCGTCTCACCTATAGAGTTTGTCATTTGGCTTGCTGCAGTACTGGCCACCATTTTTGCGACCATCGAAGATGGTATTTATGTCTCCGTTGCGGCATCACTCGTCCTTCTCCTCGTCCGTATCGCGCGCCCTCGTGGATCGTTCCTGGGAAAGCTTACTGTTCACCACAACTCCGAGGCGCGAGAGGTCTTCGTGCCGTTGAAGCCGAAGGACGGTGTTCTCAACCCCCATCTGAAGGTATACCCTCCAGCGCCCGGAGTGATCATCTACCGGTTCGAGGAGAGTTTTCTGTATCCCAACTCTTCCTTGGTGAACGACTCTGTAGTGGACTACGTCAAAGAGCACACGAAGCGAGGCAAAGACATGTCTGGCGTGAAGGCCAGCGAGCGGCCTTGGAATGACCCTGGACGCAACTGCGAGGAGTTGACGAACACTTCAAAGCCCATCTTGAGCGCCGTCGTCCTTGACTTCTCTGCCATGTAAGCATAGTAACGTTTTGCGCATTAGCCGATTCTGACAGATTTCTCACATACAGTTCGCATATCGACACCACTGGAATTCAAGCACTAGTGGACACCAAGAATGAGGTCGAACGATGGGCAGACCGCCCAATCCAGTTCCACTTCGCGTCAATTCTGTCCCCTTGGATACGACGTTCTTTGGTCGCAGCTGGCTTTGGAGTGGGTTCGACAGGCGATTCTGGTGTGAGACCGGAGGTTGCGCCTGTCACTCGCTACCACGACGAGTACATCGCGGATCCGCAGCACTGTGGAGAGGAAGGAGGCGACTTATACACCCGACGAGCACTCGATCCTGATCCTGAAGCTGTTGCGGAGTCGTCTGCGACGTTCAGCTCTCGCTCGTCGCTTGAAGACACTGTAGATGGTTCCGTCGACGCTGGGAGCAAGCAGAACGGTAGCAGAGCTCCTCTCGTCCAGACCTCAACCCCGTTTTTCCACTTCGATCTAGCAGCCGCAGTCCGCGCTGCAGAAACTAGCATCATCGTGAGCCACAGGTCCTACAATACTTTCCCAGAGAAGCATTAGCTACGAATTAAGAATAACATATACTATCTGTTTTGGAAGCGGATTGAAATTGTGATTAGGATGCATTGTACGATATTGCTACGACTCATCATGGTTACTACTTTATTGGACTAGGCCTCATGAGTCTAAAGTAGTCCATACACGTAATGTATCTTCTAGTTCTTCTAAGCTGTCAACAAGGTCCGAAATCCTCGCTGTCAGATTTGCGTCCTGGGGCTGAACACGATCTATAGGCGCATAGACCACCTCGCTGCTCAGCAGCTCGTCAACCACTCCAGAAGCCGTGACAGCTGCTGTCACCTGGCTCAAGGCAGAGGGATCACACTTAAACTTGAAATCCAAAAATCTGTAAGCATAAAAAAGTCACTAATTGTCAAATCCGGACGTACCTCGACTTCCACCATTCCCTCCGACGGCTCGTCGTTCTCAAAGTCTTCTGCACCCGCGCTCAAGGCTGTATCGACTACACGCTCGAGTTTCACGTCTAGATCATCAGCTTGCTCTAGACTTATACAAACAGAGCCCTTTCTCTGGAAAAGAAACATGACCGGTGCCAACCGTGCACTGGGAAAGTGAGTCCCAGAACGCGTGATAATGATGAGAATGACATACCCGTGACGATTCAATTGCTCTCGTATTCGCGTCGCCGTCCGGTTCGCATTGTTACTTGAACATTCGCTGAGAGGAGAAACATGAGCAACCGAAATGGAAATGAAGCAGATGTTGGCTTACATGACAATCCCGACAGTTCCTGCCATAGCTTCATATGTCACCGCTTGTTCTCCAGATTCCTTTGCTCCAGCAGCCTAAGGAAGGAAGGAAAATTCGTTTCATGGCAGACAAAGATATTGAGCCACACACTTTCTTCAGAGCCTTTTCTAGATTATCTCGCGGTACGCCTTGAGACTTTGCTCGTTTGAGGACCGCGGCGAGTGCGCTGTTGACTTCCGGATCAGCACTCCCTCCCTCTGCATTGCATGTGAAGATATGAGTGACAGAAGCGCAAGGGCAAGCAAACTTTGAAAACTGACACGTACGTCGCGCGGCCACTGCAACATCCTGTTAATGTGACAGTAAAGTTAGATTGCTGCACATAGTAGAACGTGTAGCTCATACGTACCTTGACTGCTTTTCCATATAACGCACTCTTATGAGCATCCGTGACCGCTTTTTGTCCCTTTATCTTGGACCACTGAAGTGCTGTGGTCAATCACGCGTTGCGAATGGTGTACTTGCAACTTGAATTTCTGACCTTATTATGACCCGACAGAAGGGTTGAAGACGTGGATAACGGTCGGATACGTGGTACGACTCTGCAGACGCACCGGAAGGCGAACAAAGAAAGAGGCATCGGGTTGCACAAGTTTCAAGTCCTGCTTCGCGAGAGTGTAGTAATCCGGAAATTGAAGTGCTGGACGTCGGACCAAGTGGCAACACCGTGACGGAGCGTCCGGCTCGGGCTCACCTATCCCGACTCCGCCAAACAAGGATATGGCGCATCAATCAATAGTACTGGTCGACGGTCGACCCGATTACGGATAGCGAATGCGCCCAAGTTGTCATTAGCAGATACGCTATTCATACATGATACAGAGATTATAGCTAATTTGAGCGTTTCTATAGAAATAAATCCAACGACAAGCAAAGCAAGGAAAACCTCATGGCCAGTGAGATACCAGCCGCAACACAGTAGTAGAAGGTGCGATATCAGACAGTCACGTACCAGCACGCCTCCTGAGCCCAATCATTCACGAATAGGACGCTTCCCAGAGGACACCGAGTCCCTGCTAGAAGTCTGGTCCAAATATGAAAGATTCCCCTCCGCCACCTTCACAGCAGCCACGACATCGAAGTGGAAGTACGGTGTATTTTCCAGCGAAATGGGCTCGCTTCCAGTAGCACCATATGAAGAAGAGCCCCTGCGCGGCTCAGTGACGGGTCGAATCTCAACATCGCTCTTTTCAACCGGTTCCGGACCTGATACACTGCTGGCATCCCGGTATGGAACGACCGACGCAATCTCTGTCGGCACACGTAACTGAGAGCCGATACCAAAGCCACCGGCGATAAGGGCGCGACGAATCCACGGGGAAAGAACCGTGGCAAAATGGAACTGTAAACCGATGCATGAGCGCACTATTAAGAGACAACATCGAATACTGATCAATTACCTCGACAGGATGATCTGCCCATCGCTCGACCTCATTCCGAGTATCAATGAGAGCCTGCACGGCTGTGGTGTCGATTTGGGAACTACGCACACCAGTCAATAATGCAAGCTTGGGGAGTGGAAGAAAAGACCTACACTCCGGAGAAGTCAAGGACGATAGCACGCAGGTCAGGCTTTTTCGCGTTTTCGGCGCTCTCATCGTGGCCTGGACGGGGACCTGGGTCATTCCATGACCGATCGGCGAGACTTATGTTGTTGAAGTCTAAACCACGGCGCATATTCTCCTTGACATGATCGACAATTGTGCTGTTGAGAATCGAAGAATTTGGATACACGAAGCTCTCTTCGAACCGGTAAACAACCACTCCCGGAGCAGGAGGGCTGACTTTAACCGATCCGTTCATAAGGCTGGCCTTGGGATTGATTGGAACGTAAACGTCTCGGGAGTCTTGCGCGTTTGAGTCGGAAGAGCGAAGGGTAATCTTGCCGAGGAAATAACCGCGAGGCCGGGCAATGCGTACAAGCAACAACGCTGCAGATGCACATATGGATGTGTAGATACCGTTCTCGATAGTTGAAAACACGGTGACGAGGACTGCGGCAGCCCAGATGACAAACTCCAGAGGTGACACGCGCCAGAAAGCGTAAACTTGTTTAGGCTTGGCAACGAGATCCGCCACAGCGTGAATGATGATAGCAGAAAGCCCTGCACTTGGGATCCAGAAGAACGCCGGCGTAAGGCCGTACAGCGCGACGATGACAACGACTGCCGTTAGGATGCCAGCCGCTGGGGTACGAACACCAGACTTCGATTTCAAAGCAGAACGGGAGAATGATCCAGTGGCCGGGTACGCTCCGAACACAGTTCCTATCGCGTTAGTAACGCCGATGGCAATCAGCTCTTGGTTAGGGTTGATCTTGTAGCCGTTGAGACGTCCGAAGGCTAGTTGATACTGCCATGAGATCATCACATGGATCCACTGCAAGAATATCACTCACACTTCGAGATGGCAATGTGTTCGAGCAGGAGGATGATAGTGGCTACCGGAAGTTCGCCAGCAAGAGCGGAGACCAATTTACTGTCGACATGAAATGGTCCGACATGCTGGAATCCACGAGGGACAGTCAACAAGATTTTGATGGGATACTTCCCGGACTTGCTGACACGGTGGCGACAATAAAGCCAAGCAGCGATTGTGAGAACAATGATAACGAACGCATTGCGGAACGTCGAGATGAAGAAGAACAAGCGTCCTAGTAATTTGTGTTGGTTGGCATCTTGGAAAAACAAGAAGAAAATCTTACTGCGCCTCGGAAACTTCCTCGAGAGCCAATCACAGGTCATGCGAATGGCATAAAGACAGAAAAGACCAGTGATGCCAAAGGCAGCATCAAGCTTAGTTACGGGCAAGAACTTGAGCGAGTTGATGATGACCTTGTAGGTTGCAGCACGGGTGCTAGAACATCGTCAGCATCACGCGAGTTTGCAGTTGTACTTGCACTCACTCGAAACCAGACTCCCCGAGGAGACCTGGGACCTGTCCAGCGACGATGTTGATTGCAGAACCGGTCATGAAGCCGCTTACAGCCGGAGCTGGGATGAACTCCACGAGCCACCCGAGGCGAAGCAAGCCGATACCCAGGACGATGAAACCACAAATGAAGGAGACTGTAGTCGCAATCTGCGGCCCTCCCCATTCGTTAGGATGGGATTTGTTGACGTTCGCAATGATATGCGAGACCGTGAGAGACATGACGGCGACGGGTCCAATGGAGACGTCTTTAGATGTGGCAAAGAGCTGTGCAATTCAAATTTCAGGTAGTGAATCAGCAGTCGGTCGTTGCAAAACGTACGCAGTAGATCAGAACGCCCACAAAAGCGGAGTAAAGACCATACTGTGGTGGAAGTGTCGCAATCTAGGGTGGGCACAGCATTCATCAGATGAAAAGGTTACAATGCCAGAAGCAGATTCCTATACCTGCGCGTAAGACATGCTCTGGGGCACGACAACTATTCCCACCGTAAGACCTGCAATGACATCGCCAGAGAGCCACCCGAAGTCTCAATGTGTCCCATGAGCAACATGCGATACGACATTTGACCGCTGAACTCACTGTATCGAGTGATCCAGTGCACAATAGGGAAGAGCGATTCTACATAGTTGCGCACCTGAATGAAGATAAGTTTGCGGCTACAGGGGAAACCAAGGGGAGCTGTATACTCACCGCACTCTTAGGGTTCTGCGAGCGACTGTGAACCCAGTCGGATACACCCACGACGGGGATCGGTTCTTCTGGCTGGCCAATGACTTGCCGTCCCCATTGCTTGAACCTCGAGTATGCGGAAGGCATCTCGAAACCTTGTGAGATGAACGAGGGTGGAGCGGGGAGGAAGTCTGAGATCCCCTTTGACATGCCCTATATATACCTATGCGTGGATATGGATCGGAGAAGACTTTGGCCAGGTACGCGTACTGAATGAGAAAAGACAGATGTGCGCTAATTGGAAGATCGCAGCTATTCGCGATCTCAACAAGGCGAGCGTCCTTCGTTACGAGAGGTCGGGGACGCGGTGCCCGTTGCCCTTGGCTCTGTTTTGATGACCCTCAAGCGAGGTGCTCTTGCCACAACGACATATAGTGAAGCGTAAGGGATCTAGTAGCGAGAGTGAGGGTGTGGTCGGTGAGATAAACTTGACGGATATGTTTATCGAACACTAACCGTGGATTCCTTCGAATTGCGCGAGATGAGAGAGCTCTGGCGCAGACTGCGTGTGGCGGGGCTGGCACGCGTTGCGAGCACGCCATACGTCAAAACACTTGCGAAAATCAGTCACGTGATCGTGACACTGGCGTGTGAGTCGCGTCGTGATCGCTCCCTGCGCAAGACGCCATAAGCTATCGTCAAAGCGAGGTTGAAGGTTTGACAAGTTTGTTCCTGGACGCCAATGGCTTATCGAGCAAGAACTGACAGGTAATATTAGACCTTGGCCTGCGTACGTCAGTCAGCGTAGAGTCTTGGGGACGGTGAGCCAAGGGACACTGAACAGCCGGGTCAGCATGCGAGATGAGAGAGACAGACTTGGACTCTCACCATGCACTGCGTCCGTCAGAAGACACGTCGCGAATGTCATACCGAACTATGATCAGGTACAAGAAAACAGTCACCGAGTGCTTGTGCAGCTAGCGTGGAGATCTAGGTACAATGTCTTGGTAAGTACTCATTGTAAGTGCTAATCGTGGCGCATGAATTGGGAGCCCCCGTATGGCAAGGTTGAGAGTGGATGTGTCACATCACGTCACGGAGAGATGCAAATAGCTGTCTACTTGAACCTCTGTTCCAATTGCATAGACTTCCAAGAGAATGCTGCGTTCCGGTTCACATCCAGAAGAGTACTTGATGGCGCGTCTGAGAAGGGTCGTCGCTATGAACATCACGAACATATGTTCTATGCCTCACCTAGTCCGAACAAGGCGGGAGGCGACATTCATAGCTATGTCTAGCCTTTCCTTGCCTCAGCTTGTGGTGGTACTGGCATAGTCGAAGGGTCTTTAGCAACTATTATGAGGTCTGCTAGGGGTCGTATTCCCGTCTAGAACACACTCCAAAATGCATGAGAGGATAAACTTACGGCACATTTCTCCCCGCATACACAGGGGTTCGCGGAGGCTGATGGGGTGCAGCAATATGACTTCGGAGATGTCTTGCAAGGCTCCTGGCGTGGGTTGGACCTATTTGCTGATATTGTCAAAATTTACTGATAGCCTAATTCAGCGTAGTCTCAACGAAGTCTCCGAATGTCAGTCAACATGTAATAGAACATCGAAGTCGTGAGGCAGACGCCTGGACTACAAATCACGCATTCCATGGAGGTGGTATTGCCCGACGCCCGTACTTACGCGAGCCATGAGGCACACGGAAAACGTCGCAAGTCGATTGAAACACTGCGTTGACGCATTGACACCACTAGCACGCTTGGACGGGGGTAATTCTATGACACCCCTGTCGAGAGAGCTGGGTCAGACTATATGCGCATAGAGAAGAGGTAAACGCACCAAAATCTCAACAACGTGATGCTTAGAATTCCTCTGTGTATGGACTCGCATTTCTCTGATCCTGAGATGGCGACTTTGGAGCTTGCCGGCGGTAGCACGCGAACTCCCATGCCAGGCGGGTGAAAGCGACTCATTTTCAAGTGTTCGGCGTAGATGTGGACCTCGATGCAACCGGATGCTGAAGCTGCAAAACAGGGCAACATGATAAACTTGAGACCAATGTTGAGGGAAACAACGTTGTTGAAGCAGGACAAGGTCTGATTTGGACGGCAGCTGCCGTTGGTGATGGGTGTTGGCCACGTGGCGGTGTACCGCACTTGTTTCTGAAACGGCTTTGCTGCTTCACCTTTTCGCCATAGTCTCTCCGCCAGAGCGCAGTGCGCTTCCTCCGCCAGCAAGACTCCTCTCAATCCTCCATATCACGCCCACGACTCACGCTTTCTAACGACTTCATGGCTCATCTTCCTAAAGCAGTTCCCCTCGTAGCACCGGGTCATACTCGACCTGTCACGCACCTATCCTTTTCCCGCCTGCAGGACGATGGAACATATGTGCTCATCTCCAGCTGCAAAGACGGTAACCCCATGCTGCGAGAGTGGACAGGAGACTGGATAGGCACCTTTATCGGCCACAAGGGCGCAGTGTGGTCTAGCAAGCTATCACTAGACACATCTAGGGCTGCTTCAGGCAGCGCAGATTTCACGGCGTAAGTTTCCCTCAGCCTGTCATCCCAGTCTATCCTACTATGCTGAAAAATTTGCTTTCCGTCGCATAGGAAAATCTGGGACACGTTTAGTGGGGACGTCCTTCATTCGTTTCCCCATAATCACATCGTGCGCAGTGTCGCCATGTCGCCAACCGCGACTCATCTCTTGACGGGTGGTCAAGAGAAGAAGGTCCGGATGTTCGATCTTCGACGACCAGATGCGGAGCCCGACTTCTTTGTTGAGAATGGCGCTACCTTGGCACACGATGGTACGGTGAAGAGCGTGGTATGGATAGGTGATCATACCGGTGCCACAGCAGGAGAGGACGGTATTATCAAGTGCGTAGTGATCTCAACTCCTTGCGAGAATAAATGCCTAATTTTCCGCTTGTCTGCAGGTGGTGGGATTTGCGCACGAGGGGGCTCACCACAAGCCTCAATTTCCCCAACCCAATCACCTCTATGGAGCTTTCCGCGCAGACCAACAGGCTGGTAGTGACGTCTGGGAAGACCGTGTCGTTCATCCCAGCCCTTCCCAACGGCAATCAGACGCTTAGTCTGACGTTGGATTACGCGCCCTCTTCGGCTTCGATCCATCCAATCATGCAAGATCGCTTCATTACAGGAAGCACGAGCGACGAATGGGTGAGAATACACAGCCTGGATGGTACTGAGAGAGACGTCTTGAAGGGTCACCACGGTCCTGTCCATTGCGTCGAATATAGTCCTGACGGGGAAATGTTTGCTAGCGGCAGCGGTGAGCGACTCTTTGCGAAGACCCATAGAGACATTCTACTCACAATTTTTGCTACCTTTGCACATCAATCATGTAGAGGATGGTACGTCCTTCTGCCCTGCATACTCCTGTAGCATACACGCTCATCGCTGGTTCATATTCATCTTTTGCAGGCACCATAAGGCTCTGGCAAACGAATCCGGGGACAAACTATGGTCTTTGGCAGGGTCCTCAGACCAACGGGGGTTAGTTGTAAGGTATCTAGTGTAGTTGTATAGTTGATGTATTCAGCATCATAATCACGCATGTATCACAACACTCGATTATATTCCAGCTTTCTATGATCCAGTCTCCAGTGGTTCGTAAGTCGTTATCATAGGCCTAGTTATGTATACCAGCAGAGACTCGAATGAAGGGCAGTCAGTCAGTTTGACCTCGCGCAGGGTTCAATTGCATTGTCATGATGCAAGCGTCTAAGCGGACTCGCGAGCTCGCGCTTTGACATCAGTCACGGTGCTAAGTAGTAGACTCATTTCACCAGCACTTCGAGTCGTATCGACAGTATCAAGCCTTACAAGAGAACTTCACAAAGTAAGTTGGTGGGCCTCGCGTTCGGTTTCGACAGGATACTTGGAGCCTGAATCGGTTCAAGATTACCACTGGGTTGTTCTGCTCACTTAGCGGACATTCGTTTCTAGCACACCCGTCAGACGCCAGTGTGTCAAGGCGCGACTCGTGGTTCTGAATTTCTTAGGCCAGAAAACTGGCCACAATCAGCTGGGATGTATCACCACTGTCGAATTACGTTCGCAGGGCAACAGACTGCACTGATGCGCTTCACCTCATGCAAGATTATATCGCGCGGCAGGAACGAGGTAAGTACTAGAAAATGGACAGGCCTCAGGACAACAACGCAATACCAGTAGTATCGATTGTCTCACAGCTGACCGCGAGGTTTAGGCTCACCGCGCCATGTGTCAGATTTGTTGTTTTGAATGCGCTTGGAATGCGTATATATTGTGCAGAGCAATATTCAACAAAAGAGACTTCTTGCCGCAGTATTGTCGCGTTGTGCTGTGGTGCGTCAAAAAGTTCTTCATTCTTTCGGTGCGCTACTTGTTGATATACTGTGCCGCTGTGCTACGCTGTTAGCCGAGGGTACACCAAAAGTCACTCTCAGCAAGAGTCCCGCACAGGCGTGCATCAAAGACGTACATCGCAGGCATCTTCTGAAGCGTGGCTCTGTCCCTGGTATCCGATTATCGAAAAATGGCTGCTGTAGCTCACGGTCGCCACAATGATCCAGAAAAAGAGATGTGAGTCAGCATATCACCGAACGGGGCATATTCCAGGCTCACCAGACTCTGCTAGCGCGTCAAAAACATTATACGAATACAGGCCCTGGGTCTACCTCGGTGGGTACTGTTTTGGCCTGTGTGCGACCACCTAAAAACCTATAATAGAGGTTCGTCATGGAGGACATGGTCAGTATTCCCCATCGCACACAACACATCCCCACTTCCTTCGTCTCTACCACATCGCGAGCATGGCTTTCCGCGCCACAAGGGCTTTGTTCTATAGATTCTACAAGACAAGCACGTCAATCATGTCGCTACCTTCGTCCTGGCAGACAGGAGTTCATAAGGCTCTCACTGCACTAGAAAAAGAGGTCAGCGTGCTCCTGACAATGACGAATTTTCTCAGTTGATAAACGATGAACAGCTCCCTAGGTTCACCCAGGCCGAGATTAAGTTTGTTTTTGTCTCTTTAGCTCTCTCTAGAATATCTCCGCTGATGTCACATTCTCCCAGGGGTGGGCCGCACATGTCTACCTATGAGCCCGACGCCGGGCAACCCGTTGTTAGTGTTCGTCTCAGGACCGACCAGGGCACTCGAATCGCTACTGCTCACATCAGATTGGATGGCACTTTTACTAGGCGTTGAAATAGCCTGACGTTGTATACTGGCCTGCGCTGTAAACGTAGCATTCCTTGTTTGAACCGATAATGTGTTGTACTAGTACCGCGTCCGATTAGCCCTGTGTCGCTGTACATCCTGATTATGCATTAGTTTCTGTCAATGGGGGCCCGGGTCAATTTGTTCAGATCACTTCTTGCCGCATGCGCATCCAAGACATGTCCTATTGGCTGGCAGCTCTGAGTGGAAGATTAGGCAATGATGCGCGACCTCAGGTTAGGATGAATTTGTACTTGAGAATGAAGTTGGATTGACCAACTTAAGAGCAGCGTGTATTGATCAAAACGTATTACTTGCGTGGCCAAAGCCCTGGTTCTGGGATACGGTAAGTAATGGTACCGGCATGACTAAGCCAGGAAGCAGGCGCTCGTTCAAGTTCTACTGCAGAGTGCAGTGACTCTCTTTAGTGCAGCTACCTCCTTTGAACTTCACTTACCGTGCACGTTTTACGCCTCATGCTAGCGCTTTTTCGCTCTGCGCGTCGTGTGTGGCGATCCCCGTCGCCGCCAAGGCAATTCTCAATGACTAATTTCGACCTCGTTGATAACTCGCACCTTATTGAGGAGGAGACGTGGCCATGGTACCACTCAAACGAGTTTTATCCTGTGCGAATCGGTGATATTTATCAATCACAGTACCAGGTAGTTGGCAAGCTTGGCTATGGAGGATACGGTACGGTATGGCTGTGCAGAGATTTGACGTACGCCACATCCAATCACATTCATGTGCCTCCGCTCACCTTGAAGCAGAGGCCACCAATATGTTACACTGAAAATTGGCACAGCTCAAGCCTTAGCCAAGGAAGTCTCAGCGTTGAAGCACTTGAAGGGTGTTGAAACCAGGCATCCAGGTGCAACAATGGTTAGGCACATGATAGACGAGTTCCAACTAGCGGACGGCGAGCGGAAATATCAGTGCATCGTACATCCGCCCTTGTCCACGACTGTGGCGGCACTGCGGAGGATGCTCCCAAACAAAGCATTGACGATGGACCTACTCAAAGGAGTTCTTAAGCATCTGCTGACGGCTCTTGACTTCCTACATACTGAGGCAAAAATGGTGCACACTGGTATGTTGACATCGCAATTTCGTTCGACTTCAGCTGTTGAAGAAGTCTTAGATATACAGGAGAAGAACATTCTTCTTGGGATGGATGAATCGCCGTTTTCTGAAGATGTCTGCGCTGCGTTTGAAAAGCGAGAACTTGAGTCACCAAGTCCACGCAAGGTCATCGACGGCCGAGTTATCCATACCTCCAGACCGCTTGTGCCTCCCATTTACAACTACGGTCAGCCCGTGTTGTGCGATTTCGGAGAAGCTCGATTCGGCGACTACGACACCGCGGCTGACATACAGCCGTACCAATATCGTGCGCCGGAAATCATTCTCGATATGCATTTCACCCCAATGGTAGATATCTGGAACGTTGGCGTGATGGTAAACACACTCTTCCCGTAGTATACTTGCTTTATCTTCTAATACGCATCTTGAGGTTTCCGATTTGTTAGGCAAAGGAAATTTGTTCAAGACTACTGGCGGCCCGGAACAAAAAGAAGACAATGCCATTCACCTAGCGCATATGGTGGCATTACTCGGACCCCCTCCACCAGACTTCCTCGCACGAACTGCGACAGGCAGAGCCTGGAATTGGTTCAATGAAGACGGTGAATAGCCTCATTTGTCTACGATTAGCGATTCTATCGCTCACTTCAAGCACTAGGAACATGGAAGGGTGCAGTGGATGTCCCGAGGACCAGCCTACAAGCTACATTGAGCCAATGGGAAGTCGGGAATCCATCCGACTTCTTGGCTTTTATGCGTAAGATGTTGCAGTGGAAGCCGGAAGAAAGGACCCTGCCGAGACAGCTGTTGGAGGATTCGTGGCTAAATACCTGAGCAATGTCGGCTGCAACCACACTGCGACATTTTGACCGCCTCCCCTGCGTACCGTGCTGCCAATTTCAACCAGTAGCCATTGGGATCATCTTGATACATAGAAACGATACCGAGGTTCTCCTCTGGCTCAAACAATGTTCTACTAGGAGGTGTATTACCGCATTCCTTCATGTTTACCATCCGACTCAGAGACAGGCACTCCCAACTTAGAATCATGTCCAAGAACGATCGGCAGTGCGTACTATGTGATAAGATATCGGTGTCCACAGACCGAGCCTGGCTACAGCTAAGCTCTGGAGGTACAACGCTTATACATGCCTGAGGTCTCCGTGACTGAGTATGACTCGCAGGAGTGTAACATGAGAAGACATACTCAGTCATTCTTTGAAGCTTATTTGAAGCTGACAAGGCTGGTCATCACATTGATGCGCTTGATCTTCTCCAAATGCACGACGACTTCGTTGTGCCTACCCACAGTCCAGGAAATGTCCTCAAGGGTCCCGGTTTGAATGCGCACGTATTGGAGAGACGACAGAGCCTTTGCAGCTTGACGTGCAAAGCTCAAAATGTCCAGCGTTTGGACATTCTTTGTTCCTGTATCACAGCGAGTCGAATCCTGCCAGTCCAGGTCCAAGTCGAGATGTGTCAAATTTGCTACTTCGTGGATGCGCCTGGAAATCACTGCCCAGTCATCGCTCATCAGTATGAAGACATTTTGCTACAAAAATCATGGATCACCATCGTCTCTCGCGCCGATTTGATATCTCCTTTGATGCATAGAACGAGCTCTAGCTTCTGCACCGTGACGCCCCCTGGGTTCTGCATCTGTGGCAACAGGTCCGCTATGCTCTCCCCTGAAACACCATAACAATGAACTGCAAGGCGTTCCGGCAGATTGGTCAACAGGAGCGTTCTGAACCAGCCCAAATCCTTTTAAGTGATTTCCTTCATCGACACTGATAGCTCTCGCACGGGACATAGTATTGCGAAGCAATATAGATACTCGCCGCTCAGCTCGTCCAGGAAAGGCCAGGAGACACTGTTGCGATTTTGCGCCTCGATCTTGAGTTGCCGGAGGCTGCCTACGTCACCAGCCCCACGAAAGAAATCGTGCGTGTCGACAGAAAAGATGTCTTCGCGACGGGCGTGCAGCTTGCGCAGATTTGGAAAAGCCACCATGAGAGGTTCGCCTTCGACGTCGTTCCAATCCAATAACTTCAACGACGTGACTTTGGTAAACGAGACATCCACTGTTGGTCCAGACCATGGCGATGTCCAATGGGCTGAAGAAACCGTGATCTCCTCCAATGTCTCACGGAATGTTTTGAACGCTTCAATGAAACTTGGCGTGGGTTGGTAGGTTTCCAGCGGCTTGCCCTCAGCATCGACAAACGACACCGTCATGGCTCGTATCGGAGACTTCAGTGTGATCAGCATCGACTCAGCCTGTGGGCCAAAAGTGTCCAGCTCGAGCTCCTCGATGGTCTTCAAAGCCGCAATTGTCATGGGAAGCCTGTCATCTGATTTGAGCGTTGCATTGTCGAGACGCAGGCGCTTCAAGTTTGTCGCATTCTCGAGCATTAATAGAATGGTGGCTAGCTCCTCGGGCGTAGCGTCGATTGTGTGCTCGAGTTGGCAGAAAGTAAAGTTGATGCTTCGGATGAGCTGGGAGCGGTGATTGATGTCGACCTTCATGAACTGGCAGAAGGAGAAAAGCTGCCTGCTGCGGATGGTGATTTGGGAACCAAGGAGCAGGGGTACACCTTTCGTGTAAAGCAAATGGCATGTGCGCATGAGCCGTGACAGCGTGCTCTTGTCCTGCGTACAAGACCTCATGATTTCGAACAGCACGTCGACGTTCAGGGACATGACACCTATGTCAGCCTGCAGTTCGGCATGTTGGTCATGGAAGTTCTGCAAAATTGACGAAGCATTTGAGTCGTACCGATCCTGGCATGTCCTTGAGCTCTGCCCCCATCATCATGATGTTTCATATGCCGCTAAGCCCTGTCAAGCTGGCAATGTCCGCATTGGTTGAGCCCTGCACGACAGACAATGAGTGATTCACAACTCACCTCAACAAGCGGTCTCACTGAAGGAGTACCACTGCTAGTGGTTGGGAGAGGCTCAAGTCGTAGCAACGGCTGCGGATCTGCCACTGGCACTTTTTACTCTGTAGGGATAGCGTGTCGTTATCAATGCTACATACCTTTGGTTACGGTGTGCATATGCGTAGGTTGACTGTATAGTCTTCAACCAAACGGTTGACGCTCTGTAGCGGATCATGATGAATACTAACAGGTTGTTGTTCAAGTTCCTGGAGTGTGGCGCCACAACAATAATCACATAAGCCCGTCGATATCCTGCACAAGCTCGCAACAACGTCCAGCACATGAGAGTGTCAGTAGCAGTATGTGATTAGTTTGGCTACGTAGTTTGTCCACAAATAGATAGCTACAATTCGAGAAAGGCGCAGAACACAAATTTGAGCGGGTATACAATGCGATGGAATATATGCGTTAGATGTCGTTGAAGACGGGGGCTAGAATGCAATAGATGATTGAGAGATGAAAATAATGGAAGTGAAGCTCAGATGCCTGATGGTTGAGAGAGAGGGAGAGAGAGGAGGAGGAGAAGCGACGAGCGCAGGTAACGTTAACCCTGTGTGGGTACCGAGGGAGGCTTGCCATGATACAAAGGATGCAAGGCAACCCAGACATTTCCATTCGAGCTCAAAGGTGCTCCTAGATTGCCAGTGATGATAATCTTCTTTTCCAAAGCCTTCGCTATGTATTCCGACAGCTTAGTCACGCTTGCCTTCCGGTAGATGTGCTTGTCCGCTTGCAATACCTTCCCTCCGAGCTGCGAAGATATCACGCGGGTGTTGCCTTTGAGCCTTTCCTCTTCCAGTGCGTCAATCAAGACCTCGAAGGGAAATGGTGGACCGCGTAAACGAGTCATCTCAATCGATGGAATGACCATATTCTCGCGGACCACCACCATGTGGTAACCAGGAGGGATCTCGTTATCGGCTCTCATTGTGTCCTCAGAGTCGGTCGAAGAGCTTGACGCAGCGAGCTGACCATGCTCCAATAACCCTTCCCCATCCGGAGAACTCAATGGCAGCTGCATGGGTGGCTGCTCGTACACTTGCGGGAGGCCCTCTTCGGCAAGTGCGAGGCAGACGCTGGATGATCCCGGAGTATCTTTTGAGTTTGTTGACCCTTCGGGCAACTCTTCAGACCGTAACGAGCCATCCTGTACCGTTGCATCACCGTCGTCGTCCCCAGTTTCCTCTTCCTCGTGGGAAGCCAGGTCTTGAGGCCCGTCGACATTGATGGTAGGTGCCAAAGGCTGAAGATCAAACATGAAACTACCCTAACGGCGAGCGCAGATGAGGCATACTCACAGACAATGCGCCAGAGCATAACGACGGCGTGGGGATAATCGGCTTGGTGAGAGGCCAAGGAGATGTTTGTTTACGGTCGTTGTTCTTAATCTGATGAGGAGGGTCCTAGGAAGAGTAAATCAGTGACGTAAGACAGTGACACGTGGCAAAGTGAGCTACCAGTCGGCCTAGACGCTGAGAGCTGTCAATTGGTGCATTGCTGTACTGTAACTGCGTCTTGGGAGTTGAGCTAGCATGAGCCATAGCCGACGTCTGAGGGACTTGAGACATTGATATCGACCTGTTGTGCTGTTGGGACTGTTGAACTGAGCTCGCACGCGGACGTGTCAACACAGTAGAATTGGAAGGTAGCCTGGACGGTCCCAAAGTTTGCGGTGTGTTCGGCTGTGAGACCGCCTTGCTATTGCTGGCTGCGACGGCATATGATGCGCTTGGATGGTTAAAATCAGTGGAAGGTGTTGAAGTCCCGTGACGCCCGCCTGAGGCAGGTGAGCTCTTGCTATGCGTGGCGACAAACGTCATCGACAAGCTACCTATTGGAGCAGGATGACTTGGCTCTGGGAGTTCTGCTGCGAGAACATCACGAGGCCAGTCATACACCGCCGTAGCTTGACCTTTGAGGTTAGGACTGGAGCACTGTGGAGGGGCGAGAAGAACTACTCTGCACTTGCGTAGGCGAATGGTTGAGACCGTGTAGAGAAAGTCGCCGTCGCCTGTGATGAGGATGATCGTGGTGGGAGCGAGGCTGTCGCAAACGAACGCCATGATATCTACTAATGGGAACAAGGCACGAACAAACGTCAATCCATCAGCAGAACAATAGCGAAGCCAGAGAAGGGATTCCATTGTGCACTGACTCACCCAACATCATCTTGTCAGCAGTGTCTTTCCGACCATTGTGGGGGCAGTCGATGACAGAGACGCCACACGCTTGAAGGTCGGATCGTATGCCGGCGGTCCTCAAGGATGAGGCTTCCGACATTGCTGAATACGCTCTGAAGGTCTTCACACTTCCATACTCATGGGCTATGCGACGGATTCCGTTCGCGATGGCGAATCCATCGACAGTGGCAGGGACTTCACAGTTCTCTGTATTAGTGATAACATTACGCCACAGCCACATCAATGAGAAAGCTGAAAGATGACAAAGTTGGACGATGCGCATACCATAATCCCAAAAGACAGCAATGTTGTCGTTTTCCATTTGAGGCTTGATAGTGCAGGGTGTTGAATGAGGTCAAGAGCAAGAGGGTGCCTTCGGAGTCCTGTATTTATAGTCAATCGGAGGGACAACCGAAGCGACGCAACACAGCCACTGGCCCGGCGTCAATGGGTGGCATCAGGCAACAGCATTGGACGCGTCGGTGAAGAACAACGAGTTGCCGATGTGCACTGCAGCATCGTGCGTGACTGCACAATGCACTTCGCCTGGCAACCTTCAACGTCGCTTCCGTAGTGACGTGCAGAGGTTTCAGTAGGCCTCGAATGAACACCAAGGGACTGCGAAGGGCGCATACCTTGCGAGTTGCCTGACAGCGTGATGATCATTACCCCCTTCTCAGTGAACGAAATCTGGGCCGTGTGGCACGAATAAGTGGCAGGCATGTGAGATTATCACCGGTAAGGTGCTGATGATTCAGACGTAGTTGCCTGAAGTCACCTTCACTGACGAAGTGGCAACGTGCGGCTGTGGATGTCAACTTGGAAGGGACAAGTGCGGAGCGTGGGCGGGAAAGCATAGTCTTCGTTGGCGGTGTGATCTTGTCGAGCGCATCGCAATCATGTCGTGAGCTTTCATTCCGAACGTACGAAGAATGGACAGCGGCGAGGGCCGACGACGGCTACTTTGCACGGAGTGGACCCTGAAGCAGTGAACACTGCCTACGGGGCGTCCGACACACTTTACCTAGCAATCCGTCAGCATGCGAGTGTCTGAGAAGTGTTGCGATACTCACCACCTATGTTTAATGAGTATTGCGGTACAGCGGGCGAACATCGTCGACGTCGTCGTGGTCAACATCGAACCTCGAGTCGGCGACTGTAGTGCTTAATGTCGTATTAGACCCTGATCTCGGGTTCGGGTTTCTCACTAACAACCCCAGCGTAAGCCGGAACCAACTCTGTACACTGTGGCCAGGATGCCGGCCTAGGCGGTACGCAGCTTGGTATTTAATACTAAACCCTGGCAAGGCAATGAAGGCAACAAGGACACTCTCGCCCAGTTCATTTTCCACACAGCTTGTCGTCAGTCGCAAAGAGAAAATGTCGTCTTCAAGGTCCGAGTCGAATGACGACGGCGCACTCCCGCCCACGGCAATCGTTCACGAAAGTCCCCATGTTCACCGAGCTCAGAGCAGAAGCGACACTGAACGAAGTGCTAGTCCTCCACGGTCACCGACTATAACGCGACATCCTGCCCGCTTGCTCTCCCTACCCACACCGCATCTCGTAGGTTCTATTGCGAGCGGGGCACACTACGCAGGGGCTCTGTCGCCTCCTCATAATCACCTCGAACACGGGGATGCTATGGTTTCAGTCCACCACAGACGATCTTTCAGCAGAGGAGGACACGACCTTGCTGTTGAGCAGGCGTATAGCACTGTCTTGGCGGACTTGGAACAGGTAAGTTGCTCCTCAACCACGCTTGAATATCATTCTGATCCCGTACTGGATATGAAGTTGTTTTGTGGGAGGGTTACATATGAGATTCTTGACAGAAGGTTCGCAGAGGATATCCAGTTTGAAAGTCCGTGGTCCAAATGTGTCGGATTCGCCGAGGCAGGCTCACAATTCGTGGCTTTGGTAGGTCACAGCACTCTGAACATACCATGTTCTGATGAATCAAATTACGTTAGAAGAAACTATACGCTAAGTGTGAAAGGCGGCAGTTTCGCATACTGTCTGCGTCCCTTAAGCCGAACGAATTGGTGTTCTCCCACATCCAAGTTTACACGCTCCGAATATTCGGAACAAAGAGAGTAAGTAGTTCCTCTATTTACCTCGGCTTACATCTACTCATCTACCCTTCTTGATAGATTGTAACCTCGTTCGTGCACGTCGATCTTGATGACGAGTTCAAGATCGTGCGCATAGTTGATCAATGGGACGGCGAGGAGCTTCCAGCGAGCCGGGGTATGCTCTGGCTCAGGAAGTTTCAAGGCAAGGTTACACCGTGGTTCTTCCCCGTGCCCAAGCGGGGATCCGTTGCTTGAAGACCCATAGCCCGCACACCTCATGCACTTGACGTTACTATCGTTGATGTAGTGTTCGTAAACGCCTGTTTTTACGAACACTAGTACTTTCGATACTTGCGCACGTCCGAATATTCTAAGTATACTGTGAGCAATAAAGGACGACTATAGCATTATTTTGGTGTAAGAAAAGTAGTATAGATGCGAGGGATGAAGTCGGCAGAGACAAAGCAGTGAGTTTCTGTACTTTACTCAAATTGATGGATAGAGATTCTGACTGATGTACTGCATATTTTATGACCGTCTTGCAGAAGCAAAGTGACTAATATTGCAATGAAAGCTGCTCCAGCAGCCCGATTGCTCTGTGTACATGTGTAGAGTAGTTTTTACGAACAATATCGAGACATGCGTGACTTTGAGACCGAGCGCAGTTTAAACTCCGCTAAGAGGCGTATCGCAGCCTCGTCGCAACATCGCGTTTGCGTTTTGCGTCTGGTACCTGCTTGCCGCAACTTCTAGCCACTGCTTTGCGGCCCCTTCTTTCTTGATTCACGTCGAAGTGTTCAGTATTCTTGTATATAATTGAATACAGTAGCACATCCTTGTAATACACATGGTAATCTACCCAAACACACTTTTTACGAACACTGCTCTCGCTGATGAGCTCAGCTGATGGTGATACTACATATGGTAAGTCGTGTTGGAGTGACAATATGCCGACCTCATGCCGGTGTGACCAACCGTGACGTTTTTACGAACACCCCTTCTCTCTTCTACCCCTCGTCGGCATCCTGCCGCAGCTTGCTTTTCCTCTCTAAAAAGCGTGAATTTAATACAGCATACTATCAAGATGCACAGGTATAATTCTATGTACTTTTTGACAGATTTAGGCGGGGGCTCTCAGCGCAATGTGCTGAGCGCCGGGTTTTTACGAACACCGCATGAATGATAGTAATCTCCCACCCAATTGTCAGCACTAATGAAACTCCGCTAGGCGCGGGCTGATGGCGGCACACCGAGAGCTTGGCGGGGGACTTGGGTGAACTGTGACCTCATCAATAGCTAGTACACATAGTACTTAATCTTAGGCAACTACATGGGACAATGAGTATGATGAAGAGGGTGCATATCTTAGTATATATAAGAGAGTACATATTCTTACATAGTGTACAAAACCTTACTGATGGCATTGTGAATCTTGAAATTCCCCTTTTCCAGTAAAGCCCTATTAATGCCTCTGTCTGGCTCTTTGTTTCTTCTATTTGCACTGCTCACACACTGACACATGTTTCATAGCGTATCATGGTCACTTACATGGTCTTTGGGACAGTTACCCTGTCTCTTTTCTGGTAAAGCTCTATTCATACCTCTGCCCAATTATGTGATCCAATTTGAATTGTAACGCCTACCCAGGTTGTATGGTAGATGTCCTAAGTTTGAATATCAGATTGGATTGCCCACTCTTTCTTCATTCTGCTCTACTAGCATTCTTCTTCTGATCTCTTTTATTGCACGTGTGTCGCATCAATCCTACATGCATGCCATTGCTTTTGGTATGCATCATAGTGTATCATGGTTACTTAAATGGCCTTCAGGGCAGCTACCCTGTTGCAACTATGTTTAAACTGCACGAGAAGCCTTCAAAAATGTGACAATGGCCTATATACGGGATCTTTGTGTCGTGGATGGCCTGACTAGCCCTTAATTTTTGCAATTTACCTCTTGTTTTTATCTGTAAAACTCCGGGCTGCAACCCAGTTGCAACCTTCTCTGCATAAACTCCCTTTTTCACGTCTATTAAGCGCCCGTATCACGTGGCTTAGATGCTCCACACGGTCACATTACTTGCTACTACGTCACACTGACATGTGACTTAGCTTAAGTAAGCCCACATGGCTACAAGCACATGGCTCAGCCCATAGCTAGGGTTTGACGTCATAGATACCGTTCACCTGGACTCCTTTTGTTCTTTCCCTATTGTTCTCTTTATGGAAGGATGTTCTCACAGTTGTGGGAATGGAATACAATAGTTGGTCTCCTTTTAGATAGATTCTCTCACGAGTAGAGTTCTTGGCAAGGTCTAGACAATAGCTATTGTTCTCCTTTAAGTAGTTCTTTTGTTCTTCGTTCACACGGCTTTTTGCAAAGCCTGCCCTCAACATGGTCTGTGCGCAGGTCCCTGAAGTCTATATAAGCAGCTACATGTACGCTCCTAGCCCCCATCTTGACCTCTTGGTCTTTACTGGGCTAGGTAAGCAACACCCCTCTTGTACTACATAGCAAGTAGTATCAATGCTAACTTGGTCTTTACTGGGCTAGATAACTTGTATAAAGTCTGATAGCTGGTGAGAGCACTGTGCTACACGCCTGCCACCACCTCCTCGTTGATATCCACTTTGTGTCCCTGTCTGTCACGCGAGCCTTGTCTCTGTGTCATTAGGTCGAGATTGTTGTGAAACCCTGGGTTCCCCCATTCCCACCGTTTAAAAAAAGTTTATTCCTGTTTGACGAGTACGTCTCCGGTCTTCTCATACCGTTGAGCTACACTTACGTCGTCCGTTTCTACCCCCTGCGCGTCGTTTAGTGCCCAAAGACACGCGCCCCCGTTTCTCCAAGACCCTCCCTACCACTGAGCCTCAGCTTTAGAGGAGTCTTCCACCATCTTTCCTTGACGCTCTCGCTGAAAAACGTAAGAGTGGTCAACCTCATCGCTAGTCTGACAAAGACCTGGTCACCGTCGTGAAGTACGTGTCCAAGAAGCCGCCTGTCAAAGGCATCACCCTCACCGTCCCCTCTTACGAGGAAAACCAACAACTTCGCGCTTCCGCACGAGCATACGGAGAACGAGCTGCTGAGGAGCGTGACCGCACCTTAGCCAAGCAACACATCCACAAGCTCACTCTCGCAGAGCGACTAGCAAAACTCCCTGCGCCAACTCCCGCCTCCGCAGCACCCAAACCGGTACTCATCGACTTTAAAAAGTTGTCGCCGGTAGATCTTGTTGGTATCTTCAGGCCAAAACTCACCGCCGTCCGCACTCGCCTGCAAGCTCTCACGGAGCTTGAAGAACTCCTGAACCGCGCCAACCCCAACCACCGTCGCGCGCTGCTTCACCTTGTCAACAAGGTTAATCGTTTCCTCAACCGAATCGATGATCTTGCACCCGTCACAGCAGACCGCGAGTGGCAGCTCCTAGACTGGGGTTGCAAAGCAATTGGGAAAGTTTCATTTAAGCAGCTTCGTAAAAACTACGACAAAGTCCTCGCACAACTTAACGTAGTAAATAGTGATAGCTATTTCGAGTGGATTTAGATAGATCCATAGTTTGCCCACCACGTCGTCCAGTCTTCCTTGCAAAAATTGCATACACTTCTTCAATTCGAGAGCGGTCACAGACGACCACTTCTACAAAGGCATATTCTACGAGTGTGACGAACAACCGTGCCCAAATTGGTACACTCAGGCAGACCCAACAGAAGCGGTCAACAGCGAATATTTTGAGCACCACCAGACTCCGACCGAAGAAAATCGTCGTCTCATCACCCAAGAAGACATGGACCCCAACCAGCCCGCTGCCCCCGCTGCTCCAGCTGCCCCAGTTGCCAACCTGAGCCAGCAAGACGTCCTAAATATGTTGGGCGTCCTGACACAAAGGATGGTTGACCTTACCAATCAGGTGGCTGCACTTGCAGCTGCACAGACACCAGCGGTTGCCGCTGCTACCCACGCTTCTCGGGAAAGAAGCATCATCGAGAAACCAGTCTCCTTCAAGGGGAAAACATCATCGGAAGCCCGGCTCTTCCGCCACGCGTTCATAGTATGGGCGCAAAATCAAGGAAAAGCGTTCTTCCAGCAAGACGCGCAAGGCCAGGTCCGGGTGGACAATAATGGCGCGAGGATCTTTGATCCTCACAAACTCATCACCAGCGCCTTGTCGTTTATGCAGGATGACGCTGCCGACTGGGCTCGCCCTCATATTGAGGAGCTGGCCAGTAGCAAACCAGCTTTTGGCAACAGCTGGGATACGTTTATCGAGGCTTTCAAAGCCAAGTTTGAGCCTATTGACGCGGTCATGGAGGCCAAGACTAAGGTTACCAGCATGAAGCAGGGTAACAAGACGTTTGCCGCCTACATCTCGGAGTTCGAGACCTGGGCCCCTCGCACTGGCTGGAGCCAGCAGGATCTTTTCGACCGTCTCAAGTTGAGCTTGAGTACGGAGTACCTTCAGCGCGTCTCATACTTCCAGACCCGCGCCACAACCTACAATGCACTAAAGGACCAGTGCAAGGCAGTAGACGCTCAGCTAGCGGATCTACACAACAGCACTGGGAAGGTCATGGTAGACAGTTCCTCGGGACATGGCAAGTCCCACCAGCAAGCGTTCCGTGATCCCAATGCAATGGAGATCGACACATCCCGTTTCTCCGCCTCATTTGACTCGCTCTTTGCGGGTCTGGGCAAACAGGAGATCTTCCAGAAATGGAAGAAGGAGATGAGCAAGCGCTGCTCGGTTTGTGGATCTGAGAGTCACAAGAAGAGGGACTCAAAGCACCCAGACGACCCGGTCTGCAACCACTGCGGTGGCACCGGTCACTGGGGGGCAGTTTGCCTAAAACGGCTCCAAGGCGTCCCTAAGGGACAAAAGGTTGCCGCTACCTCGTCAACATCATCGACTACTACTGCAGTCAAGCAAGACGCGGCCAACGACAAGGATGCTAAGATTGCTGCACTCAAGGACATGCTTGACATCCAAAAGAAGCAAATGGATGAGATGGCAGCAAAAATCAATGCGGTTTTTTGAAACGGACTCGTGACACAGCCGCAGCTGCGAGTCCCCCTGATACCCTGTCCTTGTCTCCTTCGTTGTCTTCCTCGTCTTCTGCCTCGTGTACCATAGCAACTCCGTGCCCGTTGTCTACTGTCTCTGCATGTACTATATCGTCTCTAGACCGGTTATCGTCCCATTTCCGAATACATGTACTAGTAAAAGGTCTGAATAGAAGCATTCGCATTCCTGCCATGATCGATTCAGGAGCTACAGCTTTATTCATCAGTCATCAGTTCGTCAAAAAGCATAAGATTATTCAGCACCCGCTTGAAAGGGTTATCTCATTGCACAATATCGACGGAACTAAGAATAAAGCTGGCGAATTAACGCACTTCGTTCGCCTTACACTCACTGTTGGAGACCACACAGAAAAGGCAGAATTTCTTGTCACGGACTTGGGTCCAGAAGACATCATTCTTGGGCTACCATGGCTCAAGCGCGTAAACCCTACCGTCAACTGGGAAAAAGGAGAAATGACAATTCCGAGCAGCTCGGAAGAATCTCCTGACAAACCTTTCCAGAAGGTTGATGGTAATCGCAAAGAACGTAGGCAGTGGGTCAAAGCCGGTATTATCCAAGATACCACTGATGAAGTCTGGTGTATGGCCGGCTTCACCTACTCTACCAAGCTTGCTGCCGAAGCAAACGAAGCTAAAGCTCAGCACTCCTTCGAAGACATCGTTCCATCAGAGTACCACAGACACAATAAAGTCTTCTCTGAGGAAGAGTCTAATCGGCTACCCCAGCATCAGCCCTGGGACCATTCGATTGATCTCAAACCAGATGCTCCTGAGACCATCAAATCGAAAGTTTACCCCATGCCCCTGAATGAACAAGCCGAGCTTGACAAGTTCATTCAGTTGACAAGTTCATTCAGGAGAACCTGTCAAAAGGTTACATCACGCCTTCTAAGTCTCCAATGGCTTCTCCAGTCTTCTTCATCAAAAAGAAGGACAACAAACTCCGACTTATTCAGGACTACCGGAAACTCAACAACATCACTGTAAAGAATCGCCACCCACTACCGCTTGCTACCGACATTATCAACAAGCTCAAGGGTGCAAAGATCTTCACCAAGTTTGATGTTTGTTGGGGATATCACAATGTCTGCATCAAAGAAGGAGATGAGTACAAAGCGGCTTCTTTGGTCTCACGAACTCACCCGCTACCTTCCAAGCTCTGATGGACAACATCTTCGCCGACCTCGTGGCCGAGGGCAAGGTGGCTGTCTATCTAGATGACATTTTAATCTGAAGTAACAACCTGACAGAGCACCGCAAGGTTGTTCATGAAGTCCTCGAGCGACTTCAGCAACACGATCTGTATCTTCGTCCGGAAAAGTGCAAGTTTGAGAAATCTGAGATCAAGTACCTCGGGTTGATCATTCGCGCTGGCGAAGTAGCTATGGACCCTGTCAAAGTCCAAGCAGTTTCTACGTGGCCCACACCCAAGAACCTCAAAGAAGTCAGAGGATTCATCGGGTTTGCCAACTTCTACCGCCGCTTCATTCAAGACTTCTCAAAGCACGCACGGCCTCTACACTACCTGACTAAGAAGGACGTACCGTTTGTTTGGGGTCCAGCACAGCAGACTGCCTTCACGCTGCTAAAGAAGGCCTTTACCACTAAGCCTATCTTGGCAGTCTGGGACCCTGAACTCCCTACACGTCTAGAAGTCGATGCTTCGGGCTATGCGACCAGTGGAATCATCTCCCAGAAATTGAAGGAAGATGGATTCTACCACCCTATTGCCTACCGGTCCGCATCTATGACTGAAGCTGAGCATAACTACGAAATCTTTGATCGGGATATGTTAGCCATCACCGAGGCTCTCAAAGATTGGCGCCACTACCTTGAGGGGCTCAAGGAACTGTTTGAGATCTGGACAGATCACGCGAACCTGCAGTACTGGAAAACTGCGCAGCACCTCACTCGACGTCAAGCACGTTGGTCACTACTCTTGGCTGACTTCGACTTCGTGTTGGTACACAAACCTGGCAGTACCATGATACACGCTGATCCCCTTTCTCGTCTTCACTCCCACGCTGTCATGGACGAAGAAGACAACAAGGATCAGGTGGTACTAAAACCGGAACACTTCCGGATCCTCGCTACCAGTACACTTGCCACTGCTTCTCCACTCGAATCAAAGATCTGAGAATGCACGGAGCAAGAAGCAGAAGTTGCACAAGCTCTGGCTACCCTTTGAAAGAAGGGTCCTCGCAAACTTGTCGGCGGTTTACTCGAATGGGAAGAGAGTGACGGACTCATCTACTACAAGGGAAAACTCTATATCCCTAACAACAAAGAGCTCCGTCACAAAATTGTCAAATCTTGCCATGACACACCCGTGGCTGGTCATCCAGGCAAACACGGCACCATAGAACTAGTCTCACGACACTATTGGTGGCCGAAGATGAATGCCTTCGTAGAGACTTACGTACTAGGCTGTGATCGCTGTCAGTGTTACAAGTCAGCTCCACATTCTAAAGCAGTACTACAGCCTCAGGAAACTCCGACCGGACCTTGGGAACACATCGGTGTAGATCTCATCACTCAGCTGCCACCCTCTAAGGGATTCGATTCAATCGCAGTCTACGTTGACCACTACTCCAATCAGACGCACATCATCCCTACTACCACTAGGGTTAACGCTGAGGGGATTGCTGATCTACACTACAAAGAAGTATTCCGACTTCACGGCATTCCCA
Source organism: Cytidiella melzeri (assembly GCA_022592445.1). Classification (NCBI taxonomy): domain Eukaryota; kingdom Fungi; phylum Basidiomycota; class Agaricomycetes; order Polyporales; family Irpicaceae; genus Cytidiella; species Cytidiella melzeri. The sequence continues at coordinate 19,686 of JABYQR010000216.1, read as the reverse complement.
AGAAGGTGTTCTCTGACCGAGGACCCCAGTTTGCAGCGCGCTTCATGCGTGCGCTCTATCACTGCCTAGGCATAGAGACTGGTTTTACGACCGCCTATCATCCGCAAGGAAATGGCAAGGTCGAACGCAAAAACCAGGATATCAAACAGTACCTACGTCTATTCTGTCAGCAACAACAAGACAACTGGGTCGATCATCTGCCGGCGGCTGAGTTTGCACTCAACTCGCGAGTACATGCGGGTAACTCACAAACACCGTTTGAAGTCATCTACGGATACCGCCCCGGCTTCACCATACCAGTCGGCAAGCGAAGCAATATCCCATCACTCGATGAGCGCCTTGACAACATGGCTCGAGTACGCAAGGAGACCGAAGCAGCTCTTCGTCTAAGCAAAGAAAAGATGAAGCAACTCTACGAGTCTGAGAAGCGCTCTCCACGCGTCTTCCAAGTAGGGGACATGGTCTGGCTAAACGCTAAGAACGTCCAGATCCACCAGGCTACCCCTAAACTCGGTCCTTGACAACTCGGCCCGTACAAGGTCATTGAACGCATTGGTGATCTTGATTACAAACTTGATCTCCCCAGCTATCTCCAAATCCATCCCGTCTTCCATATCAACCGTCTAAGTCCCTGGCACGACAACGGCAAAGACGTACCGCCACCTCCTGATCCTATTGTCATAGAAGGAGAAGAACAGTACGTCGTTGAAAAGGTGCTAGATAGCAGGCTACACGGACGTTGGAATAAATTGCACTTCCTAGTCAAATGGGAAGGGTATTCAGATGGACACAATAGCTGGGAACCAGTTGAAAACCTTGAGAACAGTCAAGAAGCGATTGACGACTTCTACAAAGCAAACCCCGGAGCGCCCCGGGTCATCAAAGCTTCACTCTTTGCGGATCTCTGCTTGCACTTTCGGGAATTCAATACCCAGACCGACCCCGCTTTCCTTCGCACAATCTATCCATCTACATACGGTCTTAGCTGGGATGAAGGCAAACACATCGGTCTGGATATCTCAAGAACATCACACTGACGGGTAATGTCGAGTCAACGACACCAGAAGGGGAGAAACTTCCTAGCATCCTTCTGACTAGACAATCGGGCAATTCTGCTGAATCCCTGTAGATGGGTAGAAGACCTCTATCACCACAGCACAGTGATGCTTCGCGAGGATGCTCGATTTTAGGAGGGGGGTAATGTCATGGATGGCCTGACTAGCCCTTAATTTTCGCAATTTACCTCTTGTTTTTATCTATAAAACTCCAGGCTGCAGCTCAGTTGCAACCTTCTCTGCACAAACTCCTTTGCACGTCTATTAAGTGCCCATATCACGTGGCTTAGACGCTCCACACGGTCACGTTACTTGCTACTACGTCACACTGGCATGTGACTTAGCTTAAGTAAGACCACATGGCTACAGACACATGGTTCAGCCCATAGCTAGGGTTTGATGTCATAAATGACGTCCACATGGACTCCTTTTGTTCTTTCCTTATTGTTCTCTTTATGGAAGGATGTTCTCACAGGTGTGGGAATGGAATACAATAGTTGGTCTCCTTTTAGATAGATTTTCTCACGGGTAGAGTTCTTGGCAAGGACTAGACAAAAGCTATTGTTCTCCTTTAAGTAGTTCTTTTGTTCTTCGTTCACACGGCTTCTTGCAAAGCCTGCCCTCAACATGGTCTGTGCGCAGGTCCCTGAAGTCTATATAAGCAGCTACATGTACGCTCCTAGCCCCCATCTTGACCTCTTGGTCTTTACTGGGCTAGGTAAGCAACACCCCTCTTGTACTACATAGCAAGTAGTATCAATGCTAACTTGGTCTTTACTGGGCTAGATACTTGTATAAAGTCTGATAGCTGGTGAGAGCACTGTGCTACACGCCTGCCACCACCTCCTCGTCGATATCCACTTCGTGTCCCTGTCTGTCACATCGTGCCTTGTCTCCGTGTCACTTGCACCTTGCATCTTGCATCTTGAGCCTACTTGCCATGCATATTGTCAAAGGAAAATTGTATTGATGATCATTGGAGATCAGATCTATGGACAATGTAGATAAGATATGTAGATAGATATGTAGATAGATAAGATCAGATAGTACATAGCATGTGATTCCATCATCATTATGGCCACACACAATGCAATACTTGCACCTTATTGCATCGTGTTCCAGTAGTTTCCATGACTGAATAGCAGAAGTCCCATGAGGCTTCTACATGACTCATACTTCATATACCAAATGTATTGAGCTTACTAAAGGCTCAGTCAGCACCATTCAGTTATGTAGGATGATTAGTCATTGGACTTCAATGCAACGATACACACTTTTTGATCCCCAACTCCCACTGTGTGATCCCTCTCAGTCTTGCTCTCTCAATGCTCTCATCTACTTTCATAACCTTCTAACAGGTTATGAGCCCCAGATAAGTTCTTTACCTCACTCATACTACTCTCTGCACTCACTATCCATCAGTTGATGAGCTCTGATCCCACTGATCAGTCTCAACCTCGTCGTTCTACGTATAAACAAAAACAAACCAACTTTCTTTAAGGCACCATCCCTCGTACCACTCGCAGGAGACGTACCACTGTCTTCACTCCAACTCCAACTCCTGCTCCTGCTCCTACTCCTCCTCAACAACCTACAATGTCTTCCGCTTCTTGCGCTGGTACCCCAGGTCCTGCACCTTCTGACCACACCCCCAACGTCCCTACTACCTCAGCTGTTGTCGATCAACCAACTGCCCGTATCACAGCATCACATCAAGTCTCAGCACCCCCCTCAGATTGCCGACGCACTCCATTTGACACGCTCCGCGACAACTTTGCTCGTTGTCACCCCACTAAGCCATTGTCAGACAATAGCAACAATGCTATGGACAACAATGAGGCGCACAAAAGGCGACGGGGCAAACTGCCCAGAGCCTATCGCGCACCGTCCCCCTCGCCATCTGGCCCTACTGACTCCGCGCGAGCAGTGTTGTCCCTCCTTTCCGTGCCTCCAAAACACGATGTGGAGTATACTATGTCGCTTAGCAACGTCCACAAAGCCTTCGCAGACGTTGGCAAACTTACGGGTCCTAACACCTGGCCAATGTGGAAGTTCTGCGTCGATACTGCAATGTTGAATATTGTCAATTTCTACAGCTACAGGGGTGGTCTTACCATTCCTCAAGAGGTCCAACGGGCTGTCTTCAACGTCCTGACTGGACACATTGCGGACTGTGTGATGGCCAACTATCTCAACAAGACCGCGCCTCACAGACTGATGGAGAAACTCTCTGAACATTTCGAGCCGACTTCTACTATGTCGGACGCAAACAAAATCTTCCAACTTTTCTCCCTCTGCCGTCCTGTCCACAAAATGGACAAACTACTCGCCAACGCGCAAAACTTGTACTCAAAGATTCTCTCCAAGGGAATTGAGTTCCCTCAACATATTTTCTACTCTGCCCTTGTCAGCATCATTTCCCCTGCCTATGTGCATACTCGCGCTAGCTATGAGGCTGGTGTGCGTTCTCATACTCCTGTTGGCAAGAAATACGACTACAACCCCATCTCGCTGCGTTCCCATACTCCTGTTGGCAAGAAATATGACTACAACCCCATCTCGCTGAGTGTCAAGCTTCGCTGCGACTTCCATAGTTGGCGACTTGCTCACCCACTTGACCGCTCTCGGTCTAAGGTTTTGTCAACCCTCATCCCTCGCAATAGGCCCGCTGGTGGTTCTTCCGCCGTGTTGCCAGCAGTTGACAAACATGTGGAACGTCCGGCAAAAGCCACTTCCTCCGCTCGTGTGGCTGCTGCTCCTTACTCTAAACTGTAACAAGACAGGCCACACAACACCTACTTGCCCTTTGCCCTGGACAGAGAAGTCCAAGGAGGCGATGAAGAGGAAGGGTATTACCCAGAAGTCCATTGCTGCTGGTGCCAAGGGCAAAGCTGCCACTGCCGCCGCTGTTGTTGCCACTCCCGCTGTTGCTGGTCCGTCGACCACTACTCCTTGTCACAACCAGAGCGCGTGGGTGTCGGCTCTCTCTGAGTCCGATGTCACTATGCACGTAAGTACTTTGCTTACTACTATTACTTTTCTTACTCTACTTCCACTGTATGTGACTTTGTCAACAGACGAGTTGATACACATTCTTGATACTGGTGCGGCTATCCACTGTACGCCATATTGAGACTTACTTTTCAATGTTCACTCTGTACCAACTATTGTACTGACTGTTGCCAACTCAGAACAACTAGTTTTGAAACTCGCTGGTGACATGGTACTCGAGGTGGAACAGTAAAGTGGTAAGCTTACTGAACTCTTGCTGAAGAACGTCTACTTCAACTCAACTCTACCTTTTACTTTAATCAGTGTTGGAAAACTCGACTCTGATTATTGGTTTACGTTTTATCATGGACTTTGTACTATATACGACTCAAACTCAACTTGTGTGGCTGTAGTTAGAAAATCAAATGATTTATACATGCTATCATCAACTCGAGTGACTTCTTTAGCAAGCGTGCATAGAACTGGCATTAATTTACTTGAACTACATAAAAAACTCGGTCATCTCTGTTACTTCATGATCAAGAAACTACTTCAAACTTCGTCAATAATTACTGATCATATAACTGACCATACTGAAACTCCGTGCAAGGACTGTTTACTTAACAATATTCATTGCAATACTGTACCCAAATTTTGTTCTTCATTGTTAGCTGAAGCTTTCGGAGATCACTTTCATATCGACATCTTTGGACCTCTACCCACAGCGTCGATTACTGGTAAACATAAATACTGGTTGACTATCATCAACAATGCTACTAGATGGTTAGTAGTTGCACCACTAGTTACTAAAGATGACGCCTATACTCAATGGGTCATTTTCTCTACTGAACTTTTGACGCAATATGGTATTTGTGTCAAGATACTTCAAGCCAATAACAACGGTGTCTTTACCAGTAAAGCTATGACTGCTTACTTGAAAACTCAAGGAACTATACTATGTCTTACTGTACACGATACTCCTCAGCAAAACGGTGTTGCTGAGCGTGTACATCAAACTATTATGAACTTGATTCGAGTAAACCTGCATACTGCATCTTTACCAAATTGACTATGGTGGTACGCTGCATTATACACAATGTATGTGTACAATTGTTCTCCTCGTACTATACTTAACTACAAAACTCCTTACTTTAAGCAATATGCCACAGACGCTAACCTTGATGGACTTCAAGTCTTCGGTCAGCTGTGCATCGTATACAATGAATATTGCACAAACAAATTAGCATCTAAGGGTAAAAGGGGAGTCTGGATAGGCTTTGCTGAACACTCTAAAGGTCACTATGTTTACTTCGGACAACGTGTCGGAGTTGAACAAAACTTGCAATTTGTTGACTCTACGATACGGATTGAAGGGAAGAAAGAACCAAATGTCAAAAAACTTACTGCTGAAAAACAACTTGAACTTGAGGACAACCCTCACATAGAACCAATGGAAATCGACGAGCCTGACCCTACTGGTCCAAGGCGTTCCAACAGAACTCTTCAACTATTGTGTAAAGCTCGTGGACTAAACTATGACAAAGTAGACACTAACATTGCTTTCTACTTAACTGAGTTTGACACTTACTATGCTGAGGACGTCGGTGATCCTGTCACTTTCAAAGATGTACTTAATCATCCTCTCAAAGACGATTGGTTTAAGTCTATGAAACTTGAGGTTGATACACTCGAACAACTTGGCACTTGGGAATACTGTATCCCGCCGCCAAATGCCAACATTACTGGTTCTTGCTTTGTCTACAAGACTAAGTACAAACATGGCAAAATTACTAAACTCAAGTCAAGACTTGTTGCGCAAGGATACTCTCAGCGCAATGGTATTGATTACTATGCAAACGGCTTGTTCGCTCCAGCCGCGCGCATGAGTTCTATGCAACTCATACTTACACTTGCAGCTTCACTACACTTCAAGATTAACCAACTTGATGTTAAGTCCACTTACTTATAGGGTAAGATTAACAATAATGAAGATCTTTATCTTTGTCCGCCGCCTGGCAACTTACTGCCCAACTTGCCTAAGGGCTGGGTACTTAAACTATGCAAAACTATCTATGGCCTTAAACAAGCCAGACGTTGCTGGTACAAGGTACTATGTGATATACTTTTCCAACTTGGACTCAAGCGTTCAGACTACGATAATGCTGTCTTCTACCTTTACAGGGGAGACAAACTAATACTTATACATACTGTCCATATCGACGATATTACTCTCTGTACTATTACTTCTGTCATCACTGAACAATTTGAGATAGCACTTAGACAACATGTCAAGGTAACAAACGGTGGCACTATCCACTGGATGCTTGGCATGGAGATTGAGTACGACAAAGCCTCTGGTGTTATCAAGCTTTGTCAACGAGATTATATCCAAACTATACTTAAACAAAACGACTTTGACCACAATCATACACGCCGTACGTCTATGATACACGAGCACAACTTAGCCCCCCGTGACTTGAAAGATCCTTGTCAGGACGCTGATGCTATTAAACAATACATGTCTTTAGTCGGTGGTTTACAATATGTCGCTGACTGTACACGACCAGACGTTGCATACTGCACTGGTCAACTTGCACGATACTTAGCTGACCCTTCTAAGTAACACTTTGCTGCAGCTGAACAGTTCTACCTATACTTGAAGGGAACGTGCGATTACTGGCTTGTCCTAGGAAACCAAGCAACTACTACTAATACTTCACTTGTTGGATATGCTGATTCTAATGGTATGACTACATACGGCAATAAACCAATAATGGGCTACATCTTCACATACAATGACTCGCTTATCTCTTGGTCAAGTAAGCGCAGTTCACTCGTAACACTATCGGTCACCGAAGCCGAACTATATGCCTGAGCGCATGCGTCAACTGAGGCTATATATCTAAAAGCACTCATTGACGAACTACTTAACTTTACTATGGATCCTGTCAAAATGTATACTGACAGTGCATCAACTGTTGCCATTGTTAGCTTACCCAGCAAGCAACATTCGCAACAAACTAAACACTTTGAAATTTGTAAGAATTTCATCAGCGACTGTGTACTCAAGAAGTATATAACTATTCATCACATATCTTCTAACAATTAACGTGCTGATAGACTTACTAAAGCACTACCTTTCAAAAAACTCAAGCACTTCAATGAACTACTTCATATTCGTGCTTGAAGGGGAGTGTTCAACTATATTAATCAGACGCTTAACGTACAAGCACTGTAGTTACCGTATATAAGACTTACTCTGATCAATGCAACGTCACACACTTTTGATCCCCAACTCCCACTGTGTGATCCCTCTCAGTCTTGCTCTCTCAATGCTCTCCACTACTTTCATAGCCTTCTAACACCAACCAGTACAGGGGCACAGCATCTCTGTTGAACCTGTACCAGGTACGCACACATGCGTTGTAACGATATCTCATCTCTGTTGACCCTGTACCAGACTGTCTAATTGACAGGCTGGCAGAGGTATAAATAGAGTTTGACCAGAAAGAGACAGGGTGGTTTCCCTGAAGGCCGTTTAAGTGACCACGATACACCATGATACATATGCAATTGTGTGAGCAGTGCAAACAAAAGAAAAAGAGCCTGACAGAGGCATAAATAGAGCTTTACTGGAAAAGAGGAATTGGAAGATTTACAATGCCATCAGTGAGTTTTGTACACTATGTAACAGTCTTAGATACCAAAATATGTACTCTCTTATATACTAAAATATGTAACCTCTTAATTTTATTCATTTTGCTATGTAATTGCCTAATATTACCATGTATACTAGCTATTGATGAGGTCACAAATTGCCCAAGTCCCCCGTCAAGCTCTCGGTGTGCCGCCATCAGCCTGCACCTAGCAAAGTTTCATTAGTGCTGACAATTGGGTGGGAGATTAACGTCAAGTACCTCATGCTGTCCTTTCCTTTTTCTGTCCTTGCGACAAGATTACAGCGATGCAGCAATATTTGCTTTTTAATCTCTATTTGTTGGTATATTTGTTGTATAATTGATTTTACACTATTCACGTGTAGTATGTTCATACCATGCACTCATTGCCATCTTATCATTCTAGTGACATGCTGTGAACGTTGCACAAAACACTGAATGACAAGATGTGTGTACATGTTGCATGATAGAGCTACAGTTGAGTCGGTGGAGCATTGGACCACCAACAGCCATCCTGCTTGCACTCACAAAACAAGAGAGATTCACGATATCCTTGAACTCCTGCATCTCGCAACGCACACACTTTCTTTGTGACTCAAGTTGGTGTGAAGGAGCGCCAAACATGTCCTTGAGAGATCACAATCCAACAAATTGTTGAGATGTGTTGCGAGGCTCAGACCATGGCGGCATGTTACAGTCGCACCTGCCAGGCATTCGCCACCATTGAAATTGGTGGCCAGACGAGATATGTTGTACGCTGCGCAACTGTACAAGCCCGAGAAGTTTAACCCCAAACAGCCAATTGTTGGCCCCAATTAAAGTGGAATTTGCGAAGGGTAGACCCTAGTCTCGGAACCAGCTGTTTGCATTATCTGTTTTGGAAAGCGGAGTTCAAAAAAGACAAAAAAGGAGGTATGCAAACGTCTGGTGAATTCAGTCAGTGGAGGGTACACTCCCATACAAATGCGATGTTGGGCGGATATAAGCGCGGGGTATGTCGTTGCGGCGACACAAGAAGGGAATGTGGCGGTTTGAGGGCTGGGCATGCGACGGAAAAAAACACTGAGATGGGTGTGGGACACTGCTCTGACAACCAGCGCATCATACCATCTGTCTATTGTTCAAATATACTGAGACTCAATTGAGACTCCGCATTGATTGCGCGCTTAGCGCCAGTAGTTACTGTATATAAGACTTACTCTGATCAATGCAACACTACCACTGTTGATCTCCATCTCTTTGTCTGACCACCACCTTCACCTAAGGCTCGCTGTTGTGCACCACTGCTCATACCTTTCTAATAGGTTATGAGCCCCGATTAAGCTCATTTCCTCACTCGACTTCACTTCTCCACTCCTCTCTCCCAGTTTATAAGCTCTGATCACACTGATCAGACTCAACCTTGTTGTTCCACTCGAGAGTGTCAACAAACCAACTTCCTCAGAGGCACCACACCTCAACCTCATCCTAAGAAGACAACTTGCAGGAGGAAGACTGCAGAGCTCACTCCTACCCCCCCCCCCCTCCTGAAACTCCTGTCTCTTCCCCTCTCACTATGCCTACCTCATCATCAATGGCAACCAAGAGTCAAGCCTGTTGCAGCCTCCTCCTCTGCTCCTGTAGCTGAGACTACTGCTGACCAGGCAGCAATGGCCTCTGTCCCCCCTCCTGCACGCCAGGTCTCTGCACCCCTAGCTGATCGATGTTGCACTCCATTTGATACTCTTCGCAGCAGCTATCACTGCCGTCAATCTTGTTATTCCACTGCTCAGGGTGACGACAACGAGAGACATTGCAGGCAGCAAGGCAAGAAGCCAGCTTGCCGTACTCCGCTGGGAATCCTTCCTCGCACTCGGCACGCTCTATGTCTGAGCTGCTTTCTTTCCCTCCTGCTCAGGACAGGGACTTTGCTATGTTGATGAGCAACACCAGCAAGGCTTTCTCCAACGTTGGAAAGCTTACTGGTCCAGAGAGCTGGCTGATGTGGAAGTTCCACGTCGAGACTGCTCTCAACACCATCCTCAACTTCTATGCACTCAGAGGTGGCTCTACAGTACCAAGAGAGGTTACTGGAGCTGTCTTCAATGTCATGACTGGCCACATTGGTGACTCTGTCATGGCCAACTACCTCAACGAGTTGCAGCCGCACATTCTCATGGAGAAGTTGTGCAAACACTTTGATCCAAAGGCTACTGTTTCAGATGCAAACAAGATCTTTCAGCTGTTCCATCTCTACCACCCTATTTACGAGATGAACAAACTTCTCAACAACACGCTCAACCTTGTAGGCAAACTCGCTGCAAAGGGGATCGACAGTCCCTTGTACATTTTCTACTCTGCCATTGTCAGCATTAAACCTCCTCCTTACAACACCACTCACACTAATTACAAAGCTGGTGTTTGGGCTTCCACTCCAGTCAGACCAAAATTTGACTATAAACCAAACACTCTCATTGCTGAGCTCTGCTGCGACTTCAACAACTGGTGTCTCACCCATTCCATTAAGACTTCCGAGTCTAAAGGTTCTACTTTGCTCGTCCCTCATGGCAAGCACACCATGCACACTCCCTCAGCATCTCACGCTAATGGAAAGAACGTTGAGCAATTGGCAAAGACAACTACCACTGCGTGCGCCGCCGCTGCTCCTTACACAAAGGAGAAGGACACTCGGGCCAATGTTCCCAAAGTCAACTGCTACAAATGCAGTGAACTTGGCCACACCACGCTGACTTGCCCTAAGCCCTGGACTGAGAAGTCCAAGGCTGCCATGAAGGCAAAGGGTATCACTCGCAAGAGTGCCAGCGTCGCTTCTTGCGCGAAGGAAGAGTCTGCCGCTGCTGGCTCTTTGACTGCTACTGGCCTCTGTCGCGGAGACAAAGCTCGACGCAACTAAAAGGGACACGGAGTGGAAAACGACGAGGCAGGTGTAGAGCACAATGCTTTCACCAGCTATCAGACTTTGTTCAAGTTGCTAGCCTAGTAAAGACCAAGTTAGTATTGTTACTACCAGCTATGTAGTACAAGAGGGGGTTGCTTACCTAGCCCAGTAAAGACCAAGAGGTCAAGATGGGGGGCTAGGAGCGTACATGCAGCATCTTATATAGACTTCAGGGACCTGCGCACAGACCATGCTGAGGGCAGGCTGTGCAAGAAGCCATGTGAACAAAGAACAAAAGAACTACCTAAAGGAGAACAATAGCTATTGTCTAGACCTTGCCAAGAACTCTACTCGTGAGAGAATCTATCTAAAAGGAGACCAACTATTATATTCCATTCCCACACCTGTGAGAACATCCTTCCATAAAGAGAACAATAGGGAAAGAACAAAAGGAGTCCATGTGAACGGTATCTATGACGTCAAACCCTAGCTATGGGCTGAGCCATGTGCTTGTAGCCATGTGGGCTTACTTAATTTAAGTCACATGCCAGTGTGACGTAGTAGCAAGTAATGTCGTGTGGAGCGTCTAAGCCACGTGATACGGGCGCTTAATAGACGTGCAAAGGAGTTTGTGCAGAGAAGGTTGCAGCTGAGCTGCAGCCCGGAGTTTTATAGATAAAAACAAGAGGTAAATTGCAAAAATTAAGGGCTAGTCAGGCCATCCATGACATTACCCCCCTCCTAAAATCAAGCATCCTTGCAAAGCATCACTGTGCTGTGGTGATAGAGGTCTTCTACCCGTCTACAGGGATTCAGCAGAATTGCCCCGATTGTCTAGTCAGAAGGATGCTAGGAAGTTTCTCCCCTTCTGGTGTCGTTGACTCGACGTTACCCGTCAGTATGATGTTCTTGAGATATCCAGACCGATGTGTTTGCCTTAGATATCCAGACCGATGTGTTTGCCTTCATCCCAGCTAAGATCGTATGTAGATGGATAGATTGTGCAAAGAAAAGCGGGGTCGGTCTGGGTATTGAATTCCCAAAAGTGCAAGCGGAGATCTGCAAAGAGTGAAGCTTTGATGACCCGGGGCGCTCCGGGGTTTGCTTTGTAGAAGTCGTCAATTGCTTCTTGACTATTCTCAAGGTTTTCAACTGGTTCCCAGCTATTGTGTCTGTCTGAATACCCTTCCCATTTGACAAGGAATTGCAATTTCTTCCAACGTCCGTGTAGCCTGCTGTCTAGCACCTTTTCGACGACGTACTGTACTTCTCCTTCTATGACAATAATATCAGGAGGTGAAGGTACGTCTTTGCCGTTGTCGTGCCAGGGACTTAGACGGTTGATGTGGAAAACGGGGTGGATTTGGAGATAGCTGGGTAGATCGAGTTTGTAATTGAGATTGCCAATGTGATCAATGATCTTGTACGGGCCAAGTTGTTGAGGACCGAGTTTAGGGGTAGCCTGGTGGATCTGGACGTTCTTAGCGTTTAGTCAGACCATGTCCCCTACTTGGAAGACGCATGGAGAGCGCTTCTCAGACTCGTAGAGTTGCTTCATCTTTTCTTTGCTTAGACGAAGAGCTGCTTTGGTCTCCTTGCGTACTCGAGCCATGTTGTCAAGGCGCTCATCGAGTGATGGGATATGATGGGATATTGCTTCGCTTGCTGACTGGTATGCTTTGACGTCATAGATACTGCTCACATGGACTCCTATTGTTCTTTTGCTATTGTTCTCTTTATGGAAGAGTGTTCTCACAGGTGTGGGAATAGAATACAATAGTTGATCTCCTTTTAGATAAATTCTCTCACGAGTAGAGGTCTTGGCAGAGTCCAGACAATAGCTATTGTTCTCCTTTAGGTACTGCTATTGTTCTTCGTTCACATGGCTTCTTGCAAAGCCTGCCCTTAACATGGTCTGTGCGCAGGTCCCTGAAGTGTATATATACTGCTGCATGTACGCTCCTAGCCCCCCATCTCGACCTCTTGGTCTTTACTGGGCTAGGTAAGCAAACCCCCTCTGTACTACATAGCTGGTAGTCAGAATACCAACTTGGTCTTTACTGGGCTAGATACTTGAACAAAGTCTGATAGCTGGTGAGGGCATTGTGCTTCACACACCTCCTCGTCAATATCTACTTTGTGTCCCTGTTTGTCACATCGAGCCCCGTCTCCATGTCAATGGGAACAATTGCTATTGGTTGATTATTGAAGTGGCACTACTAGGGCATAGGGCATGCTTAGTAAGGTAGATTACTTTGCTTACTCATGTAGGTATTAGGGGTCTTAGGGTAGTACCTGGGGTCTTTCCCTTCATGTATATATAGAGGCACTCCTGAGGGCATATCTCCTCAGTCTTATCCACTCTGCTGATAAAGGACCACTCAGTACTCTCTTGTACTTTGCTCACCACACCTCTCACACTCTATCTCACTCTATCCCCTCAAGTCCAACAACTTATCTGGTGAGTAGTAACCTAACTGTTACATCATGCCTACCACCACCTCCTTGTTGTTTTCCACTTCCTGTCCCTGTTTGTCATGTCGTGCTCTGTCTCCGTGTCAAATTGTACTGGGATATCTTGACAAAGTTTTACATATAATAGTCAAGATGATGCATAATAGTAGTAGTACAACATACAGGTGCTAAACGCAGCTTTTGCGTGGATTGTACACCCTTTTTTGCTCACAATGCAGACCAAGCCATTTTTACCAAGAACATGATTTGTACATTGTATATAGTGTGTGAAAATCAGGACTAGATAGAAATGTGCAGAGATGAGCTCGCACAATAAGAGAATTATTGCATGCTCGTGGTGTCGCAGCACTTTTTGCTGCTACTGTAACAATGGAAAATGGCACCGAGAAACATCATGAAGTACTCACAATACAGCCTTGAGTTTTTTGGGCAGTACAAAGGTACACACGTGCTATGGGCAGTGTGTCTGGTCAGCATTGAATTTATAACCAACACGCACATCAGTACCTTCGTGAGCAAGATCTAGTAGTTGCTGAGGGCCGCAACGGTGGGGTTGTTGGTAGCTACACTATTGAGCGTAAAGTCAAACTCCAAGTTGAACTTCCCCATTTTGGGAATTGACTCAGCCGCGCGGCCATCACCGACGGCTGTCCCCGCATTGAGACAGGTTCCTGGATCCTGGCCATGGCCAGTTTCCTCAGCTTCTAAGTAAGTCCAATTTGTGGCTTTTGAAAGAGCATCCATCCTCATACTCATTCAACACCTACGAAAGACGCTTTTCCTCTGACAACTTGGCTTGAACGGGTACAATGTCGAATCTAGGCACTCAAGTAGAAGACAACTTGCAAGAACAAGAGCTTCCGCATGTAAGCAGGTCACAGTACATAAACAGCGCAATTCATACCGCTCTCACAGGTACTCAGCGCGTACATGCATGACGTGCGGTATTTCTCCGCGCTTTTGCGTGGCGTGAGCTTTGCCAAGGCACGTTTCCATGCTCTTACTATACCTCCTATGCGTGAGTTGAAATCAACTGTGTTCGTCGTAGATGGCAAGTGTAACAGTCATGAAAAGCGGACTTATTGTGACAACAGAAGAAGCAAGAACATTGTTAGGTTAGCTGCTGTCAACGTACATGACACTCAGTGCAAGACAACTCATTGCATCTATGCAGGGACCGCATATATCTTCGCCGATACTTTCGACGAATACACCTACAATCCCCCGCCACAGCCGCAGCCCATGTCTCAGTCGTCTTCTCCAACACCGGAGCCAGAGGAGATGAATGCAGCGTTTGACGTCAACCTTGCAGTCCTGCTTGAATGCTTAAACATCCTAGGAACTGCTGGCCCAACCGCGAGTAATTTGAAGCCGAACGACAAAGCACATCGGTTTCATGACCTAGGTAAGGGTAACGACGAAGGCGCGAATGAGGCTGGATCTTCGAGAAGAAACGGTCGGGGAGGTGCTCAAGACGGTGGTTCTGGAAGGCTGGATCAGTACTTCGGCGGGGGAGGAGGGAAAAAGACTGGAATGCGCCTCTCTTACGCCGGCGCTGGGTATCCTCTGACACTTCTCATGCGAGTATACGAGATCTAGAATTCACAAAAGCTACAAAGCTCACCATATGCAGTGCGGAGGAAGCCGACGGACCGACTGCTACTTGTGAAGTGACGACGTTCGATCCAGAACCAAGACTGGAACTGCCGTTCGACTCGGACCAAACGTGCGTGTCAACATGCACATTAAACTGACATTGCATTTATCCCACCCAAGCGCACTCCGCATCATTCTCAAGGTAAGCATTCACACGCCAGAGTCTGAGACCTCGTAACTCATGTAGGTCGACTGTATAGTCATCCTGGCTTCGAGATGCGCTCTCCGAACTAGAACCTTCATGCGAGAAGTTGACCATTGTCGGTAATCCACCTCCAGCGGACGGAAGAGCACCGCGCGCATCTGCACCTCCAAGATTCCGACTAAAAGCAGTCGGAAACTGGGGTAGCACTGAGGTACGAAACATTACCTAGGACACGGTGATATCAGTCCTAAGGAGAACCGTGTAGATGGACTACCCAAATGACAAAGAGGTACTCGAAGCATGTGATTGTCCAGCTCCAGTGAGTTTTAGGTGAGTTGTGATGCAACATCATGGTTCAGAGCTCATGGCCAACCGAACGTTAGCTATAAGCACAGCCACATACAGAAGGCATCGCGTGTTCTGCAAAGCTCCACGAAGACGTCCTTGCGCATAGACCAAGACGGTTTGCTCAGCTTACAGTTCTTGATGCCCACTCCCAGGGTAGCTCGTTCTGGAAAGTCAGTGAATGCCTTTGTAGAGTTCCGGGCAAGTCATTCCTATCCTCCCCATGCTATCAGCACTCTCTGACATACCGAATCCGTGATAGTGCATGGCGCTAGAGAGCGACGATTGACACTCAGGCCACTCACTGACACTTCTCAAGCCTCGTACGGATAGCAGCAAACAAGACTGCTTTACGTGATATGCGTCTGGTCCAGAGAGGAGCAGCATTGATGTCTAATATACGTTGCAGCAATGAGAGGAAGTGAGGAGGTTAGAAGAGACCTTCAAAACCGTCAGAGCTGGCTGTCCGTGGTTTCGGTGGTAACGACAAATCCACATTAGGGGCAGGAGGAGATGGTGGCAAGTAGTCGGCAATGATATCGTCAAATGTAGGTGAGGGTGTAGGTGCTGAGACAATACAAAGTATGAGACATCTTCCAAATGTGCAAGAAAATAATTCCTACCTGGCTTGTACGGCTTCTGGGACGCTTCGACCAAACTGTTGACAATAAGCCGCCTCAATGACGGGCCATCCAGCGGCAGAGTTGGAGCAGCCTGCTTCACGCCTGATTTCTCGCTCTTTACTTTCTCTTCTTCCTGCTCAAGAGCTGACTTGTATGTCCCCAGAGGACCACTGGCCTTACCCAGGTGGGCCAAGACATCTCCCTTAGTGATCATACCACGGATGCCAGTGCCCTTGATCTTGTCTGCGTTCGATATGCCATTTTCTTGGAGAAGTCTGAGGACAGACGGGAACAGCGGTCGTGAATGTGTGGGCAAGTCATGAGGCTTTGAAGACGAGCCAGACGATGTATCGGCTGTTTTGTCAGGAACTCCTGAGGGAGGTGGCTGTTCTGTCTTCGTTTCCGCAGGAGGGGTCGATTTGAGGCTCTCAGATTCCTCCTTTGGAATATCCAGGTTCGCGATGTCGTCTCCGTCCTCGGCAAGAAGGGCAATGAGCTTGCCGACCTGGATGTTCTTGGCGCCATCGGGTGCCTGCAATGCTTCAGATATAGCTCTACGACTGACGAGAAACCTTGCGTACTCACCAATATCTTCCCAAGTACACCGTCGTCCTGCGCTTCGACGTCAATAGTGGCCTTGTCTGTTTCCTACCAGACGGCAAGTCAGAAATTAGACCGCATAATACGTGGCCCATACTGCTCACAATTTCAAGTAGAACATCTCCTGCAGAAAAGGCTTCCCCCTCCTTCTTCTTCCACGATGCTATACCCCCTTCAGTCATCGTTGGCGACATAGCTGGCATCGTGAACTTTGTGACAGCTCGACGGCTGGCCGAAGTTTGAAGAACTGGACATAGATTAGCGGGAGCTTGAACACCGTACGCTACAACCTACATCTCCTGCCTCCTATGACACGTGCGACATGGTGCTGCAACCTGGTTGCTTGCATGGTGAAGGTCAATGGTCAGAACCGTACGACTGCTGGAGTCCAACGCGATGTCGAACTCGGGTCCGGATTAGGAAGGAGGCACGTGCAGCGCGTTTTGGCGTCGGCAGCGCGCCGGAGCCCGCTTCTGGTCGGGGCTACGGCTAGCGCTGGGCTCAATGTTAAGCGGAGCGGGGTTTACAGTTCCCCTATGTTTGCAATCTCTGCTCTCGACCATCACAGTCTTACCAAACAGCGAGGAGGCCCCGCACTGGCCAGCGACAGTGGACTCTTCGTTATAACAATACTTTACAGCCCTTAATCCACTCGCTTCTACTCTCCGTAAACGATAGCCATGTCCTCGGCGGGCTCCGAGTCACCGCGGTCTAATTCGCTGAATATTTCCCGAGACATTGTTCTGGAGAAATTATGCAAGAAAGGAGCTACCGTTACCAGAGCATCCGAATTTCTCAATGAGCTTTCGAGTCGCTTCTCTGGATCCACTGGGACCAACGGGCTCCCTGATGGTATCACTTCGTTGTGTGCCTTCATAGCATCGGAACAGTGCGTATCTCGCTGCTCCCTCGCTGACCAATGGTCATTTTTTCATCAGGCTCGAGAACAAAGACGTGTCTGTAGGCCTGGCACGTACCACCTCCGGACTTACATGGGATCGCTTCTGGCAGTCGTTGTCAGAAGTCCAGGATCTGCTAGTCAAAGCCGCCGCAGCGTCGTCTCAGTTCCGTTATCTGCGCCTGCCTTCTTACGTCCCGCCGTGTGATACATGCGAGGGCAAGAACTTTGACTGTGTGAGGAAGATAGCTCCCAGCACAAAGTGTCAAGTCTGCAGTATTCGCAAGAAGGTTTGCACCAGACAAAATGATGCTCATGAAAGTAGGCTCTCACCTGCTACGTTCTCAATGTGTGGTCGCTGAGTTTGGCACCCTTAGGGCGTCGCAAATTCGAAGACGTCAAACCTGTTCATGACGATGATACTTGGCTATCTGATTTAGATAGCGAACCTGAAATCTCCCAGCCTGAACGGAGCAAAGACGTTTCACAAACCATCAAACGGTCGAAATCGTCCTCACCGTCCACACATTTGGAATGTAATTCTGCGTGTCTTCATAAATCATACGTCCACTGACCAACTTCATGTCAGCGCTTTTGAATGATATCGACGCATCCAAGAAGATGTCTGTAAAGGCCTTACCTTCACCAACACTATCGCCAAAGTGGACGACTCTAGAAGATACTCCCAGCGGGTTATCTTCCAGCCACTCGAAACCACATCGTCAGCATTTTAACGCTGACAGCTCCTCGCTGAAGCGAAAGCATGCTGCGTCGAGCGAGACCAATGGAAAGAAACGCCGCACCGATGGTCATAACTCCTCAGCGCACAAGACCCCACCTGGAGCATCAGATAAACCCTCAGTGCATCTGGCTCGCCCTACCGTGCTTCAAAAGAGCCCAGTTCAGTGTCCCAACGACAAGACCGTAACGAACGGTAATGTCGACACCTATACTCTAGCACCATCCCTTATGCGGAAATATCCGCGTCCACCCAGTCCTACATCCAGCGACTCCGGGCAAGGCCAAAGTTCTTCACCACCCAAAGCTTCCACCTCCTCTTCCCACCGCACTCACACCGACGAAAGCAAGACTCTCCGAGAGGCATTGCAGAAAAAGGCACGAGAGGTTATTAGCCACGTCGAAGCAAAAGGCTGCGAGGGCATTGGACTGCGCCTGCACATACTGGACATGAAGACGCGACTCGTAGAGCTCGACAGGATCAAGTCAGAACCTGTTCCGTCCAAGTCGAGTTTGATGGCGTTGAACAACATGCTGCGTCGTGCGGCGGAGGCTGTTGTTCTGTCCCTACAATCCGACGGCTGTCCTGACGTCAACCTCAGGTTGATGGTCCTAGACCTTGATACCCGGTTGTCGGAGATGGACAAGGATCGGTAATGTCGCCTGTGCTCGGTTTTGGGCTTGTAGGAGGCACGGCCGCTGGTTCTACTGGCGGGTTACGACAAGACCTCTTGAGCAACTGCATAGGAGCTGTTGTATTTGCTGTGCTTCATCATTGGGTCTCCTGTTCAAGCGTTGTTGGTGGAGGGCATTCTCAATTTTACTGATTTCGCCACCCGCGCCCTGCATCATGGCCATGACTACAATCGTTGCACTGTCTGACTACTTTATGGGCGAGCGTCGCTTTTTGACATGCAGAAGAACTACTTCAAACATAATGACACTGTATAATGTGGTAATAATGTATAATTCTGAATGGGCAAGTTGGGCTCTGACGGATACATTAAACGTGGCACACAGTTGATTAACACCTGGGTATGAACTAAAGTGCATTGTGGGGTATCGTAGGCAATTATTTACCAAGTCAAACGAGTGTGATGCACTGCCCTATAGGTACAATCACGAAATCGCAATCGTCAACTCTTCGTGCTCTTATGGGCAGACCCAGCTACGCAAGTGCGGTCATCGAAGAATAGATGCCAGTCCTCTCAAAGGGCGCACAGTTGCCTGACCCCGGGGATTCATCTTCGCTTTGCGTAGCTCCTCGTCTATCCGCCACATGCCTTTCACAAACGCCTCACGGTCAAGGCTCCCGCGCCTAGCAGTGTCACATTCCTTCCTGTTCACCGAACCAATTAAGCATGCCTAGCGACCTGTAAGCAGCCCTTCAATACAACGCACCATATACCCCGCAACTGCGCCAAATCAAGCTTCGACGTCTTCCAAATCATCGCAACAACGCGCCCGTCTAGCCTGTCTTCACAAGACACGCTCACCTCCTCCGCCTCCGCCGGTTGTTCCATCGCAGCAGGAGCCGTCTCTGGATTTGTTATCAAATCCACCGACAGCCCTCGCCAGCCAGCTGCCTGCCTCGCTTTGCGCCCA